>APFE030878433.1:79010-101474 GCA_000404065.3 Pinus taeda
AAATAAAATAATTAAATAATTAAATAAAATTTAGGTCCCTCCCCTTGGACCTGGTCAAACCTAGCTGTTAGAGGTCCTGCTTAACCGTTAATCAGTCAAATTTAGCTGTTGGAATGACCTGTTGTCCCCATTTAACTCATCGCTCAGTTTGGATCTTCAACTTGTCCTGACGATGAACCACACTGGTTGGTTCGAAACGCGTCGACAAATGATTTTTGATGTGATTTTTCCGAAATTATTCTCACAAACAAGACAACAAGGATTGGAAAGACATGTACCAACCATAGGACAAGCTAGACATAGAGATTGGTGAATTGTGGATGTTGATGAAGAAGACATCCAAGAGGTAGAAAAGATGTGTCAAATAGAAGAAGATAGACCATGGAAAGGTGCATCCCGAAGAACTTTACATTAGCCAAATCAATGGGTAGCTGCAACATAAATTTTGGAAACCGGGAAGAAAGAAGGAGACATTAGTGGGACAACAACAAAATGGCAAAGAAGTTGACTTATTGCAAGCCAAAATTTGGGATCCAAGAGAATTACATCAGTTTATGAAATCACATGGTCAAGAGACCATGAATCTTTGAACCTTGAGGGTATGATGCAGGAGCATCTTACCTCCAAGCCAAAATGTCTTTTGACTAGACTTAGAGGTTTCATTTACCAAGGGAGTTAGTTCCTTAAGATTGATTTGATTCTTTATTTAATGTATAAACCTATGTTTTTATGAGAGTTTTGTGAATGTGAGGAATATTGTAATGAAATATTCTAGTTAAGAGAGATTTCGAGAAGAGTGTGTGAGTTAGAGAGGATATTTGGTTAGTTAGAATATAGAGAGATGCAACAACCCTAAATTAGAGGGTCTAAGTGAAGATTTTGTGGATCTAAGACATATTTTTGGATCTGAAACCAAATTGGTTTCAATCCTTCATGTATCAAATTGTTTTATGTAAATTAGACAATGAGAGGAGTGTGTGTACAGAGAAAAGAGAGGTGTGATTCAAGAGGGATTTGAGGTATAATAAGCCAAGAGATGACCTATGGAAAATCTCATTGAAGAAGGCTTGTTATGTATTCTTTGTACACATTAATATAATATTGATGTGTGTGTGAATTTCATTTCTCTATGGAATTGATGGTATTCTTATAATATGTTATGCATGTAATTTAAGCTCATGAGGGATTCATGTGTTCACAATTCTTGCAGAAATAGAGTGAGACAGAGGATTGTGCAGTGCTACGCACACATTACAACCCATAAGAGTTGTGGGAGGACTGCATAGTGCTACACACAATGCAATAGGAGGAGTTCCATAATAGATATGTCGGGGAATAGAACTGGTTTGAATGGAAAGTTGGGTGAATCTTCTTGGAAGGAGTCCAAGCCCGTGACTTATTTAAAATGGGCGTCGGGAGTATTATGTTAGTTGATGGAGCCGGGAAACATAACTTTCAAGTGACAGCTCCGGGGCCGGAGGTCTTAACCCCGGAAGGAAAGCAGGAAGAGAATATAAAGAAATATTAGTCCGGCTACGCATTGAGCAAACGTGACAAGTGGGGACCGCTCTAAAGATTTATTAAAATTACAATGATATGGTGTTGTGCCTTTGAGTGTTGGGATATGCGCGAGCAGTGATCAAATTTGATGGGAAGGTCTTAATTTTATTTAGAAGGGTGCACATTCAGGTCACCCTTCCATAATGAAAAGCATTAAAAAAAGAAGCAATTCAATTGACAACAGTAAATTATCTTCAAATTTCTTTTTTTAACACATGGTGAATCGGTAATAGTTTGGAACTAATGTTGAGTTCGAAGACAACATACTATTGGTTTCTGATGCTTTTACAATGTTGCAAGCTACAAGATATTCCTCAGTTTATCAAGAACAATAACCCCTTCCAACACATCTACAAGTCTAATATTCATCGTACAATTCATACACATTGTAACTAACAAGTGACAGGCCAACTGTGCTCATAACATTTATGTTTGACAAATGTTATGTTTTATGTCTTTGAATTATTGTTATATTAAGCAGATATTGGTGTAAGAACATCCAAAAAAGAATTAGTTTGAGATGAAAGAAAAACTTTACATCTCAACATGCAGTTGAAGAAAACATGGGGCAAAAGAGCCTCAATAAGATGATTTCACAGTACAAATTCCACTGTGCCAAGAGTCATTTGATGTGGTATGGGAAATTTCTATATTAAATTGATACGAGTAGTGAAGAACATATGTGTAAGAAATACAATGTTCTCAAAATAGTAAAAGGAAAATCTTTCTATGCATGATCAAACTATGGTTATGGGATTTGTAATTACAAACATGCTACATTGGACTCAAAGAGTGCTTTTGGTAGTTTTCGAATGACGAGTAAAATAGATGTGGAATTTGAATAAAGTATCTAAGGAGATGGAACTCCTTGTTGCTCTAAGGAATGGTTATATTTTACATCAATTCAACTTCCCCAATAGGACATGTTCGCCATTTGTGGGCCATTTGCTTAGATAGCCAGATTTCTTCAAGTTTCTGGGAGTAACTGGGCCATTTTGCTCATATACACAAGTTTCCAAAAGTTTCTGCGATTAACTGAGTATCTTTGGTGGAATAAATACCTTCACCCACACTCAACACCTTAGCCAAAGAGTTATTCCTTAAATGTTACCCAACTAAACTAAACTTTATGATAATACTCACAAAGTTTAAAAAAAAAAAAAAAACATGCTTACCACATCGGAGCATTTTTTTTCTTTGATAAAAGAAACTCTTCTCCCTTGCCTTACAACATCAAGAATGGCCCCTTTTTAACATGTTTGTTGAATTCTCTGTTGTCTAGACTTCATGCAAATGGCAGTTTTTCCCTTCTTTATCTGTTTCATTTCAACAACTTACAATTCCACTCTTGGGGGCCAGGAATTCCCTTACCACAACTACTTTCTGTCATGCATATTTTGTAATGTTTTTCTGGCTTTGCTTTTGTGGTTTGACAATTATCTTGCTGTATCATTACTTCCTGGTCTTTGTACTAATTCACCTAGAGAAGGAACTTGTACTAATCTATTTGGAGTAGGAATTAGTGTTTCCTCTCACTAGACTTCCCTTCCAACAAGAATAGCTTGAAGACCTACTTATCTGCATTTACAATACAATATATAATTGTTGCATATGGTAATTAATCTAAACTCAAGGCATGCTTTTTGATCTTCTATAAATCTTCAATTGCTAGCATTTGAAAGGCTTCAATTTTTTATATAGTGAACTTTTCTTTTATACAACAGTTCCAAGTTCGAATGTAATAATTCTCCAATGCTTAGCATGTCGTTTCTTATATGTTGTTTGAGACTTTGTGAGGTTAATGTGTATTGTTTATGGATTTTTTGTTTGAGACTTTGCGAGATTAACAGTTTTACTTAATGATAGAATCTTTATGGTACACTGTTCAATTAAGTACCTCCATATATGTATGTATATATGTATGTATGTATGTATGTATGTATGTATGTGGTACACTGTTCAATATAGTACCTCCAATTCTAGCAATGTTGTATGACAAACTTTCATTCTGGCTCGTAAGATGTTTATGATAGATTGCTTCTCCTGTGCATACCAAAGTTTCTTTTATAGCTTCATTATATGAGTATTTAGCACAATGTTTAATTCAATACCTCAGTTCCAATTCCATACAAGTAAAATCGTCAGAATCGAATCTGTTATAACATCTCACACTTACAACTATTGATTGTGAAGCGCTGGTGTAACTATTATGTGTTGTCAAAGTTTTTATGATATTTTCTATCAGATTTATTTGGCAGAAATTTATTAGAATCATAGTTTGATTTTTCATTGAATATATACATATATATATATATATATATATATATATATATATATATATATATATATATAATATATATAATATATATATATATATTAATATTTAATTTATTATATATTAATAAATAAAAAATATAATCTAATAAAAATGATTTTGCTAAATTCTAACTAAAAATTCCAAAACATGATATAACAACATGGATCATTGAAATAACATAATCCAACAAAAATTGTTTTACCAAATCTCAATTAAAAACTCTAAACATAGTATAACCACACCTTGCTATTACTTAGCACATAGACTTATAAATGAAAAACTATTAAGCCGGGATGATTTTTACCATTATCAAACAAAAAGCTATTAAGCTTTAATGGTTCTTATCAGTAATAGATAAAAATAATAATGATAGAATTTGAAAAAATGCAGCTTTCTCATGAGATAATTGCTCATTGAACAGACTGCACCAACCAAAGCAGAATTCTAGAGAAAAGTCTAGACAAGTTGGGAAGGTACCTTAGAACAATATTGCTTCAGAGAAACAATGCTCACCGGAACCTTTGTACAAGAAACTCTCCACCCTACACACTCAACAAAGTGGCTGAAAACAATAAATGAACAAACAAATCACCTTACCAATTTTGAAAATAATTAGATGAATTATTGTTCACAAAAAAATCAAATCAATAAACACCACACTATACAGTACCTTAAAAAAATATGACTCTGTAGTAGTATTCTTACTATTCACTAGGCGCTTTGCACCCAATGCTATGCCCTGGACGCTGGAATCAAGAAATTATAGTAGTATTGTTACTATTCACTAGGCGCTTTGCACCCAATGCTCTGCCCTCAACACTGGAATCAAGAAATTTAAAAACAAATCGACAAAGAAATGTTAATCCAGAAACACGTACAAATAACAAATGAATTACTGAAACAGAAACCAGAAAAATTAGAGATTCCAATTGCTATTCATATTAATATGAAGAAAGTTAAGATCTCTCTCACCTTATCCATCCATTCAACAGAGAAATGAGCTAATTCATCCATCCATTCAATATAGGAACAAGCTAATGTGTTTCACTGAAATACCTTTGTTTCCGAAATGTTTTCCTCTTTGTTCTGCACTGGCTGGCCCTAAGTGGTTAATATCACAAATCTCGACCATCACCGACTTTCTGAAAAAGCTAGTGTGGAAAGCTTTATTCCATTTGAGTCTAGTTTTATTTCATTTGAAGCTAGCTTGGAAAGCTTTAGGCACAAATTAGAAAACACAATTCAAAAGGAAAATGTTGGTTTTGAAATGGGAGCAACTCGGAAACTGTTGTTTTTGAGATCGGATTTGACATCAGTTGAGAAAGAAAATTTACAAGTTTAACTATTGTAATTTGTGATAGACTCATAGTGTACTGACAATTGGAAACTGAAATTCTCAAAGTTAGGATTTCAGAAAAAAAATGAAATTAAAAAAAAAAAATTAAACTAGTTAACAACTTAACAGCCCTTCTTAAAAAATTTTATAATATTATTCCAATTTCTTTTTAAAATGGCAAAATTCAAATTTTGAATTTTTTTTTACTAGTAAAATTTTCTCCCTACTTCTGTGACATGCTAGAGGCCCTTTGAAGGGCTCTGATGTGTTCAAATTTGATCACTGTGCGCGAGCCTTTATATATATTATCGCAGAAGTGAAGCGGACTAGCCCAAACCTATAAGCGGATGATAGAAAATATGGATAAGTGGAGTGGGCCTCGTCGGACTTCCCATCCCTAAAGTGTTTGTTGGCAACAACGTTATATGTCTTAGACTAACAAGAGAAGCCTAAAACATTCAGTTGGGGTCCCATCCAAAATCTCCTTCCCGGTGGTTCTAATTATATGTGAACCTTGGTAGGCATCGAGATTTAATGACCATTTATCATTTGTCATTGGCATGGATTGCATACTTCATTTTTTAAATGTGTCTCCAGGATAAATTTGATAATTTCCAATGGTTGATCCTTGTGCTTATGTAGTGTTTAATGATCTGGGAGGATTGATTTGGTGAATTTAATGGGTTGGTTATCATTCATTGCAGTATAGATTGCATTCTTAGGGTTGGGTTGTTAATCACCCTAGGATAACCATAAATTATTGAATTGATATGCAAGTGAAAATCAATACTAGGATGTTGTTTCACTAATTGTTTGACTGATTATTCTACATATATCATTTAGTCTCTTTGATATAATAATAAATATGTCCTTTCAGATTGAACAATATAGGATAGTTCAAGGTTTGATTGTGTCTTTATGTTAAAATATGATAGGATATGGCATGAACATCATGTTTTGGATAGTAAAATTTTAAATTTGTACTTTAAAGTTGAGAAAAGTCATTTTCTCTACGCTTTGGGCTTAACCAATTTATGGGTAGTTTTTTACCTTATTTTAGATATTTTACAATTTTTTTTGTAAGCAGATGCAAATGATTTCTATTAATAGAGTCATGTTTTACATTGAGAGCATATAGTCATTGGTATTCCAAAAACACTGACCTAGGAGTGCAATCATCCAACCAGGTAAAGAAAACTAAGCACCATTTCTATCTATAACAAGCTAAGAACTTAGGTGCTACAAGACCAAAGGAGAAAAACATAAGACCAGGAGATTGACATCATAATAGATGCATAGGCCACTACCAATATTTCCATACAAATATCACACCAAAGTAAACAAGAAAGTGCTTTATAGCAGGCTAGAACAAAACCATGCACCTTCAAAAAAGAAAAAATTAAAAACTTACATGGACAATTAGAAACCAATATTTGTCACCCCTTTACAAAATTCCAAGACCAAAGTGCATGCCATTTGTGCAAAGAAATGGTATTGTCCATCATATCGCTAGACAAGACACCGAGAGCACCTCCAACAGTTCCAAGGAGTAGAATGATAATGTCACTGAAGGTAGTCAAAAAGTTGAAACATTAAATCTCACATCAATGTGATATAATAATAGGAGAAAGAGGAGAGGAATTAGCAGGTGGAGAGATATTAGCAGGTGGAGCGTTGATGACTGTGGGGGGATCAGTGAGATCCTCGAAATCAGAGTCATAGACCACATATTTGTCGAACCTGCTCAAACACGAGACTATATCATCTAGGCATAAGTGTACATTCTGAAGAAGTCATTTAATGTTATGAAACTAGCTCAAGAAAAGATAGAAAAGATAGATCAACGCCTTAGAATTCAACCTCTTTGAGGGGGCAACCTCCTTTACATTACATAAATGAACAATTCTTGGATGATACAAATGAAAAGACCTCCTTTCTATATATAGGAGTCTAAGGGGTCATAACATGATCAGAGCCTACATAACAATATAATGTAAGGGCACAATAATAACAATAGTGGGCTTCTATGGGGCACAATAGTAACAATATGGGCACTACAATATTAATAAGGGGTATAACTACAATAGTAATGGGGTAATCACTAGTATTATAGGGACCCAACATTATCTTTAATAGGGAGCTTGTTGAACTCCCTCTAATCCAGACACATACGCTATGATCCATCCTCCTTGTGCACCAATACTACTGAAGAAGAGAAAGAACTTTGACTAGGTTTAGTTATACTAGCCTTTAGCATTTCTGTAACCATACGTTCAATTTCACTCTTTTGGGCATAAGGATATCTGTAAGGCCTGATGTTTGGAGGAACACTTCTTAGAATTAAATGAATAACACAATCATGATCATGAATATGTGGGAGGCCTTTAGTAGTTTCAAACACCTTGGAATATGTTAAAGCCTCAAAATTTTCTACGACGACATTGAAGATGACCACCCGATTCAAACCTTAAAGCAACACATTTTCCGTTTGGAATGGTGGTTCCGACTGGTTTAACCAGGTCTAGTTACCTTCTCTCAATCTCCAAATGGCTTAAAATATGACTTTCATTCACCACATTGAGAAGAGACATCAGATCAACTCTCTTGCTGATTAGATAAGAAAGTGATCCTTAAGTTGATTTGGGGCTCAACCAAGCCACAACTAAAGTTTGTCTCTTTGGGAAGGGGACTTCTAAGAATGTAGAATTAAACCTATATGCAAAATTATTCTAAAATGCAAGAAAAAGGAACTAAATCATAATCCTATCTCAATTAGACAAATATAGATCTAACCCAACTGAGAGAAAGATATTTAAATGATTGGATTTAAATATGTCTGGCTTATGATGAATATCAAGCTAACAAAGTAGTTCAATTAGCTAACACTATGAATACCAAAACACATTATATTCAAATACCTCTTAATTGAAATAATCAACCAACAACATTTAGGAAGTAGTTCACAAAATGATATTCATTATTAAATCAATAATTCAAATAATTAAACAATAATATGAGGAAATAGTTCACAGCATATCATTATTTGTTAAATCAATATTAAAAGATAGCTTTCTCAGTAAATAGTTACTCAGAAATCAAAATCCAACCTATAAGAGCAGAGACAAATAATAACATATGAATGAGATAAATTACTCATACTGACAAAAGTGCACAAATATGAATAAAATGACACATTCCCGACATCATAAAATGAAACTAGTATTTACAACAATAGTATTAGAAATACCAATTTATTGAATCCATTTCTCTGGCTCTAGTCTCCAATACCCTCAATCATTTATTGAAACCTTGAATGCTACAAACACTTGAATTACAAGAACAAACCTTCAACTCTCTTCAAAAGAACTCTTTTGCTTCATATGACCATGTTCTTTTCCTTAGACTTAAATTTGGTGTTCGTTTCCTTCAAAAAGGTATCTTCCCTGACTGCGTCAGGAATAGTTGGCTTTAGACACTGTCTTTGAAGGAGATCTTGACTAGAGTTTCCTTCACCAAACCTGTGCCAAGTAACAACATACCAAAGGAAACATAACTCGCATAGAACCTTTGTTGTTCTAGCTTCTTCTTCACAAGGCCAAGGAATTCAGATCTTGAATGCATCGATGCATTTGAGGTTGGATATGCATTGGTTTATATAGGTTTGGAGCCTCTTAGTGGTAGTCAAAATGATAACTTTGGGAGGGAATTGCTAAATTTAAATTTTAAATAGAATTTTCACCAAATCTCTGGTTAGCCCATTTGAATTTTCAGGTTAAGAACGTGTAATTTAAACTTAATTTTGATACCCTCAATCATTTAATTTGATTTAACAAGCAGTCCTTTTTATGATTTTTTCCAGTTAATAATAATTTTCCTCATCATTGATTTGATAGAGCCTTCTTCTTTGCCACACCATTGCGATGCCATGTCATCATCTATTGAAATTTCTAAATCATCCATGCTTTGGGATTTTTAGCCATAATGAGGTTGCACCAACTTTGACTGGTCATATCTCTCAAACCAAGAGGATCCATGAAGAGCTCCACACATCAACAAAATCCTCATGATGAGGAGAATCCAATGGGGGGATATCTAAGACAAAATCAATGATATGCATTAACAAAATCCTCAATAAGTGTAGGGGTGTGTCCATTGTCGAAGAAAACCAAATCCTAGTGCTTTGGTTTCACCGCTACATCATCAAGCTGCATCATCTTGTGGACATCATCACATCAATGACCTCTAACTACTTTGACATCAATGGCAATATATGCACTCACTCTACATCCTGCACTTGTTACACTTGCATCCACTTTGACATCAATGAAAACATACTCAACAATCTCCCCCTATCATTTATGTTAACACACTGATCATAACTTGGTGTGCTGCACAAGCTTCCCTATACTTCATGCTTCTTCTCTCAGTTCCTTTCTAAGATTCTCTCCCCCTTTGACATGTCGTTCCTTTCTAAGATTCCCTCCCCCTTTGACATGTCTTGATAAGTGATGATCTTCGGTAGTTGATAATGTCATCCAAGACTTGTGAGTTTCTCAATTTTTAATTTATCTTGTCCACTTCTGCTCTCAAGGTGAAAATTTATAATAAATGATTTATGTAATCCTCTTCCTTATGCTTCATTTTAATTCTTAATACATCCTTATTCATTTTGGCTTCTTCAAGTTCCCTCTTCAAGGAGGTGATTTTCTTGCCAAGTTCTTTATCCTACTTATTCCACTTGTGTGGATTTTCCTTTTCCTTGAGTTGGCTTGTCAAGGTGCTTTCCCTCTTGCTTTCTTCTTCTAGCATTCTTTTGAGATGATTTATTTCTGTACTTTCCTCATCAATTTCACGTTCCTTTTCTAGCGTTAGTTGTTTATCAATTTAAAAAACCTTGCTCAATTTAATCAATGCTTCTTAACATGAACATCTGATTGAAACCTTAAAACTCATCACCCAAGCTTAAGTTCAGATGATCCTATACATAGAAGTATAGACCACAAACCACTTAAAGCCCAGTCTATAACTTCAGTGAATACCCATGAGTGAGACATAGGACTCTCTCCTTCATGTGGACTGCTAAGGTTTTTGTCTTCAACAACTCATCACACAAGATTATTCTTCCCAAACAAGAGATATTAAAATGCATTTAGTCAGTCTCTCAAAATACTACAAACACTAGGTCAAACTCAGATATACCACTGTTGTGTCTCCAGATTACTGTCACTATAAGGTTACTACTATAGATCATCTCTAGGAGGACAGTTACACACATTCACTTCTTCTAGCCAAACAACAAGTCTCTAGACTTTAAGGTCTAGATGACAATCTTCAACCAAATCGATGTATTTGATACATGTATTAAAGACTTTAGGTATCTTATGTAACCTTGGTATATTTCTCACCCAGTTTATTCATACATGAGATTCTGTATGTGATATTTAGTGTTATCTTATGGAAAGAGCCGATCCTCTTGAATAAGGTTTGTAACAAAATTTCTTCAAACATTTCCAAGAGTTACATGTATTCTAACAACTCCAGAGTAAATAGGACTTACTGCTATTTGAGTTTACAGTCGAACATTCAAAAACTTAGTCCTCCACAGAAAATATGAATGTCATAGCTGAACGTGCCATGGGCTGATCAATTTGATGCATGTACAAAATTATAAAATATGTGTGCCCGAAGGAATGTAATTAGGATGCTGCAAAGAAAAAATAATAATTAGATGCTTATGTTCAGAATTTAAAAAAACCCTAGGCCGAATCTTCAGGACTTGATGAAGCGACATACCCCTGCAATTACAATTCCAGGTCAAATATAAAATGAGGTTTATCGCTGGATCTGATGAGCCATAGAGAAATGTGGGTTGGGTTAAGCCAAACTTGGTTGTAGAGCGAAAATTGACAAACCAATCGTAGCCCTATTTTGTGAAAGGTCTGATTTGGTCCAGAAAGAAAGGCGAAATAGACATGGATACTCTGGCTTTTCACCGAATACAAGAGCTCCCTGTAATTATAAATAAAACATCCAACAAATGCCAATATCCTTGAAATAAAAATCCCAGACCAAAAAGAACAAAAAATTACACCCTCTGCAACAAATACGCCTTCTGCTAACAAAAATACGCCCAGAAATACACCCTCTTCAACAAATACACCTTCTACTAACAAAAATACGCCCTTTGTAACAAATGTTTGAATCCTATAGAGGAACATATCCAAGATGGAAGGAACCTTGTGAAATGATCTTGCTTCCCTTTTGCGTCAAATCTTTCACCAAATTCACTTCGTTTTCTTCAAACGATTTCCCTCAATTAGGATCGAATTCCTGAGAAGGAAAATAAGTCCTGGGAGGAACCCTGCTTTATTGTGTTCGTAAAGCACTGTTTTTTCTAGAAAATTTTCGTATTAAACCACAAAGAGATCGGTTCTCTGTTACAAGGCGTTCTTGGCTACTTTAGGAGCCTTCTTTAAATGGCTACAAGAAGCCTTGAATACTACAGACCCTGGACTTACAAGAACAAACCTTTGACTTGCTTCACAAGAACTCTTCTGCTTCAGATGACCACATTCTTTGCCTCAAAACTTAATCCTAAAGTTCATTTATCCCTCGATAGCTTCAGGAATCGCTGGATTTAGATATTGTCTTTTAAGGATATCTTAACTAGAGTTTGCTTTACCAAACCTGTGCCAAGTAACAATGAACCAGAGAAAATAGAACTCCGAGAGAACCGTCGTTGCTCCACCTTCTTATTCACGAGGCCAAGGAAATTCAGATCTTGAATGCATCGATGCATTTGAGGCAGGACATGCATTGGTTTATATAGGTTTGTAGGAGCCTCTTAGTGGTAGACAACATGGTAACCTTGGAGGGAAATTATTAAATTTCAATTTTAAATAGGATTTCCACCAAATTCTTATTGGCCCGTTTGAATTTTTAAGTTAAGAAGTTGGAGTAATTAAATTTAATTTTTATACTCTCGATCATTTTATTTGATTTAAGAAGTGATTTTTTTATGATTTTTTCTAGCTAATAATTATCTCCCTCATCATCAATTTAATAGGGCCTTTTTCTTTTCCACACCATTGTGATTCTATGTTATCATCTATTGAAAATGCCACATCATCCATGCTTTGAGGTTTTTAGCCATAATGAGGGTGCATTGACTTTCACTAGTCATATCTCTCAAATGGAGAGGACTCACAAAGAGCTCCACACATCAACAAAATTGTGATGACAAAGATAATCCAATGGCGAGGGTATATATGAAAAAAGCAGTGACCTGCATCAACATAATCCTCAATAAGCGTGGGGGTGTGTCCATTGTCCAAGGAATCCAAACCCTAGTGCTAGGTTTTTACCATTGCATCATCAAGTTGCATCATCCTATGGACATCATCACATCAATGACCTCCAACTACTTTGACATCAATCACGATATCTGCACTCACTCTACATCTTGCACCTGCATCCGCTTTGACATCAATGACAACATATTCAACATTTACCGAGTTTCTCCTCTACTAATCACTCTTCTTTCCATAATCATTCTAGACTTCTCTCCCCACATGCATTTTTCTCATTGGTCATTGTCTGCTTTTTTCATACTCTCCTATCTAATGCATGATATTCTTTCTCCCTATGTTTCCCCGTTGATCAAAGGATAGGTGTTGTCCTCCACCATTGCTTCCCACTCCAAAACTTCAAATCGTGTCAATGCATATCAACCCATCATCAAGGTGTTAGTTAATGGAATTAAATGAGATTGGTATGAGCCTGTTCACATCACACCACATGCAACCCAAGAAATCCCCCGAGCATTATATCCATGTCCCTCCCTTCAAGCAAGCATAAATTCAATTTTACATAAGTTTACATATGTTCAAAGAAATTCCAAATAGTGATATTTACATATACAAGGTGTAGTAAAAAGGGTTGTTACACTTTTGTGACATCCACTAGTTAACATACCCTCATTGTAAATAATTGTAATTATTTTAAAAGGTTAAGAGAAATGGACGTAGATTCCATATTTCTTGAGAGATTGGTTATTTTTAATGTCAGTCTTGGGTTGGCTTAGTGGTTTAAATGGGTTGAATGAGCCATAAATTAACTGGAAACTTTATGGACAAGCTCATTGTCCTTTAGCTCTAACAACAAGCAATAAGAGGACAAAATATTAAATATAAGCATGGGATGCCCTTCTTGGGAAATTGATTCAGGATCTCTGATTTCCCGACATTTTCCAACATCTTTTCTTCAGTTGATGTTATTAGAATTGCATGAAAGAGCAAGTAAAAACCATGTATGCAAATACATAAAGAAGAAGCAACATAATGAAAACCATAAGACAATGAACAATTTTTTTTATAATGGAGTTTGTCTAGTGTGGACTATCTCTGGGTTCTGCTTTAATAGTGGGGAGGTTGCTTCATTCATCTCATCAAAAGAAAAGAAAGTACTTGGAAAAAGACATCATTATACCTCCATTCCTGGGAGTGAATTGAAATTCGGCTACTCAAATCGTAACAATCACAACAACAATATATCGGTCTATTCCTCTTGAAACTTTTGACTGTAAACATGATCTACTTCTAAAAAGTGTATGCCAACAATTAATATGAAAATGGGTTTCTGCCATAACCCCTAAAATTCATTTCTCAGATGCAAAAACTGGCTGCACCATTATGATCCTTAAATTGCTTTGGTTAAAATGAGTGGCCCCAATATGATATTTTCAACTCTGGCCCCATAAGGAATCTTTAAGATTCCCCACAAATTCTGCATGGAATATTCTCTATCTTAAAAAACATGCCTAGGCAAGGTTCCGCCCTCTTGGTTCCAATTGCGTTAGGGTTCTGATGTCATGGTTTCAACCTTCGTTATGGGGTTCCATTCGACACTATTCCTCCTGGTCATGTTTACTCACGACTCCTCCGTTGTTATCCCATTGAATAAAATGTATTTTTTAATAATTCAAGCGCTGACAAATAAAACAAAGGTCGCCCCATTAACATGCCAATTGGCATATTTATAGTTGGAATGTTGAATGTTGGAGGGAACATGGCCCTCCAACCGAGAGACCCTCCCACTTGTATTATATTTTTGTATTAATCTTAATATATCGACTTGCAGGTAGTTGGATGTACTCTTGATGTTATAGTGGCAACTACGAGGATTGATCTTCGGTCTCCCATAGATTAGGACTGGCAGTTACCGATTCACCATACGGTTTAAAAAAAACAACAACAACAACAAACTTTGAAAATCATTTGAATTCCTTCATTAAACATTTACCATCGTAATATATGATTTGGATAAACCATATGCAATCATATTTAATATATGGTCATGATTTATATAAAATGCCTTTTATGATTTATATAAACTATATGGAACCATATATTTAATATATGGTTTTAAATATATGTTTTAAAACATTTTTAAACCACCATAATATATTTAGTTAGATGGTTTTTTTTTATAACCATATTTTTATATAATTTGTGTTTTTATATGGATATTTAATAACCACATTTTGTTTTATATGGTTATATATTTATTATCGTATATTTTATATATATATAAAGAAAGAAAGAAGGAAGAAAGAAATTGTTTTTAATGTCTTCGAGGCTAAAGATAGCTTATGGGACAGATTGCTTCTTCATTTGCTTGATGTATTCAGTCTTTTTTCTGTGAAGCTTCAAAATAAGTGCTCTCAGCGTCTCGACAAACCGGTCACTAAATATATTATCCCAAGAGCTAGTTGCCGTCATATCTGCATAACTTTTTCTGTTATCTTTGAAAACCTAACATTTCTAAAATGAAATATTTTTCTGTTTCCACTTTTCCGGAAGAACAAAAAAATGCATACTCTTTCCTCTACATATATATCTTTTGTAAGAAAAAAAGCCTATAACTAGATTTTATGTTACAATAACTAATAAGTTAATAAAAAGTTGCGCTGTAAGTTATGGATCTCACTTGCTCATTAAAATATCAAAATACCTTGTGAGATGTTGTACGCCCCCTTTTTCCTCTAGACGCTCCCAGTAGTATGAAATTTTTATATTATATAACAACAAACTTTGAAAACCATTCGAATTCCCTCAGTGACCATTTGTCATCGTAATATATGGTTTGAATAAACCATATGGAACCATACGTAATATATGGTTATGATTTATATGAACTACCTTTTGTGATTTATATGAACCATATGGAACCATATATTTAATATATGGTTTTAAATATACGTTTTAAAACATTTTTAAATCACCATAATATATTTCTTGGATGGTTTTTTTTTAACAATATTTTTATATATTTTGTTTTTAAATGGGTATTTAGTAACCAATTTTTTTTTTATAGGGCTATATTTTAATATGTTTTTATTTTTAATTGAAATTTTAATATATATATATATATATATATATATATATTATATATATATATATAGTCTTTTCTAGGATCAAAGAGGTCAATGATTGGATACTATGTGTTAATAACTGGTACGTTAATAGTTGGTTGCCATGTAAGCTATGGGTTCCACCTGCTGGTTGGCATACCAAGTCTGTGAAAAGAAAGGAAAAAGAGGGGGATTCATATACATGTGGAGGACAAAACACACCCTCACTCTCTTACGTGGGGGCAGAAGAGAAAAAGGAAGGTGAAGCACAAATACAGTGAAGGGAGGAGAACTCATTATGGGAACACATACGCAGTGGAAGAAAGTGTGTAAAAAAACATGAAAAATTTGTCTAAGGGAAGAGGTGAAAACATAGAGGGAGAGTAACGATCAAAATTCGTAGAAATTAAGCTATGGAGAAAATAACCAACTGAAGAACCCTAATAGAGGCTTGCTAGGTGAAAGCATTGTAGAGAGTAGTGGATTTTCTGTAAGGCTAAAGCACCCACTGGAAGCTTGTGGATTGATGAACCTATTGGATTGGGAAGAGACACTCAGGTGCTTGTGAGGGTTGATGAACCACCAAGAATTTCCTTAGGGCTAAAGCTCTAGTGCTTGCCTCATTGATGAACCACTTGGAGAGGTGAACTCTTTACCCATTAATAGCTTATCCACTGATAAACCTTCCCTTGATGTGGAATCTCTTCTCGTTGAGGCTATCTGTATTATGTCATCTTGATATGGATATTGATTTTGGTTGAAGAATAAGGAAAGTTTCAGTGGAAGCTTGTGTAGATGGTGGATGAAGGTAGAGTGGCCTTGTGACATCCTGTTCCAACTGTCCATATTGGTTTAAATTTCCTCTCAAAAGCATTCTGCCTCAAGCACTTAAATCTACCTTAGGGGTGCAAGGTATAAGTAACAATGGTTGTAGCTTATCTAGGTTGGGTGGAGAGTTAGAGCCCCACTCTGAGTTGCCAAATATTTTATAAGACAAGTATACTCTTATGTTTTTTTGCTTTTGATCATTATCATATCTCTATTTATTGCATTGAGGTAATGTTATGCTAATGTTGAGGAGTGTTGTTGCCTACATAAATGAATAATGTCATTATCATGTGTAAATATTTAAGGAATGGCTCATTCCCTGTGAACATTTCTGGGCTCAAAATCAACCGAGACTAACTTAGCATGAAGATATGGGAATATATGTTAGTGATTGATTACTTGCAGTAATACGTTGAATATATGGCAATTGTGTTGATAAATTGTTTATGTTCATCATAAGGAATGTGAATTCCTATGTAGAAGTTATTCCTTGAATATTTTCTTGAGGAAAGGTTAAATTCTTATATCTAGCCAAGTCTGGAAATTGGTATAAATGGCCTATATATGAAGATATAGATCATTCTCTGCTAGTCACATGAATATATAATTTATAATGCCTTGGCTATTGGGTGCAAGAGGGATAACGTTGGTTTATGCATACACACACAGATTGGGAACAAAACCACCATAGCCAAGACTCGACTAAGTCCTTGAAAAATCACCAAGTTCAAGCTTTATGCATATGCATCAAGAGGGGCCAATTCTTAATAATATAAGGGCCTGGGCACTAAGCCGTAATAGGCTCCTATGCACTAGAACCACCGTGACCAAGTTTTGAGGGCAGAAAGGACCATGTAATTCACCTAATACCTATGTTACAGGGCTAGAAGGTTAGGACTCGAAGGAGCCACGAGGTGCAAGTTGAGTAAGCCAAGTGATCGAGTGTTACAGCCAAGCACGTAAGGGAGATCTGATCCATCCATGAGCAAGCATCCATGACCATTGGATGACCCTGGAGGTTCTTCCTCAGAAGTTTCTCCTTGAGGTTTTTGAATGGAGCACAAGGAGGAACTATCAGGATCAAATCCATGGGATGATGTGGCATGGTTTTCCACCATATGGGAATGCACATCGACTAGACGAAAATCCCAATTTTTGTATAATGTGAAAGTTATGGATTGCATGGTTTAAAGATTACGTGGGACCTAGTCCATGTGGAGGGCATAAATTATCCAGATCATGGAGGATAGATCTAGAACCAATAATATCAAGAGACGTGAAGGGAACAAAACACCATAAAATATGGAAAAAAAAATGCATGAATTGAATATGTCCCAAAATAAAATAGGAAAAGAAAGAAAAATATATATCATAAAACCCAATTATTTATTAAAAGAGAAGGAAAACCTTCTTACATCTACATTGTGTGGACCAATCTATCATTTTACAAAATGAGGCCCATTATTTATAGCCTTCTTGAGTTACAATATCATGGGTAAATACCATGCGTGGATACCATGGACATATGCCAGTTTACATTTAGATCACTCCTTCCCCCATAGGGAGAAATGGTTACCATTGCATCAAGTTCCCTCCTGAGAGGCGTTTTCTAAATGAAGAGAAGAGTTTTGCATGGTTGAACCATATACTAATAGTGTGTGGCCTAGCAAATGGATTTTGATGGTGTTGACAGTGTTGGACCTGCCAATATGTCAGGGGATCTCCTCGGTAAGAAATCCTAACTAGACCTCGAACAGTTTGGTGTAGGAGTCCCAGCAGTGGGTCGTGTGGTATTGCCTTGATCGGGGTTGCACGCAGAGGCAAGAATGATGTCCTTGTTGGTAGCAAGGGTGTGACCAATGTAGCAAGCCAAGGAATTTGCATGAAGGGTTCTAACACACGGAAAGGGGAATGAGTGCACCCCTTAGAAACCTGTGGAAACATGCAGCGTAAATGGGAACACATGAGCAAAGATACATCACAAGTTGTAAGGCAGGGAAACCAATGATCCAAAGTGATGGTTAAATCAACAACACATATCAGTAAGATTCATACATACATATATAGAAAGAGTTCATACATACATGCGTAAGAAAAAAGATACATATATTATTAGAGTAACCAAGATAGATGAAATACAATAAAAACATATGCATGAAACGTGTTAGCTTTGTTATATTAAGAGTGAAAGATCCAATCATACAATACAACCATGACCAACCACTAGTTCCAACAATGGAACATTACAGTCACTGTCGCCTACTACCCTAAAGAGATATACTAGCTCTGCACTGTGGAGAAGGCAAGGCTCGTTACAATAAACTCCAAGCTTTCTCTAAGATACAACTATAGGAAGCTTGGCTCCCAAAATCCCTTACAATGAGTTATGAGGTTCTATAAATAGCAAAGGGTGGGGTGACCCTTGACATTCCCCTTTGTGACTCTTCACCTACCCTCATGACTCTTCAACTACTACATCATTGTTACATTTGATTATCGATACTTGGTCTTTCACTTTTACAACATGTTAGATTACAATCTACACATGTACCCATGTGAGACAAAATAGGCTTGAGTAAACCATGAAAGACATCACTAACACTCAAACAATTGTGGGAATACCAACTCTTTAACATCCTCGTGATGATCGATGGTGGTGAACTGATTCCAAGCTTGGTAGTCTGTGATGGTGTCTGTGATCCAGGTGGATATTGGTGGCCACCCACTAATTCCACTTGGATCCACACCAATGCTTCTTTCAGTTTCAGTTTCCTTAATTATAGCGTTGTTTACTATTTTTAGCAGTTTTTTCGGGTCATAAACTTTCGGAGCCATTTTGAGGCCCTAAATGACTCATGATTCTTCAACTACTACATCATTGTTACAATCGATTATCGATACTTGGTATTTCACTTTTACAACATGTTACATTACAATCTGCCATTGTACCCATGTGAGACAAAATAGGCTTGAGTAAACCATGAAAGACATCACTAAGACTCAAACAGTTGTGGGAATACCAACTCTTCAACATCCTCGTGATGATTGATGGTGGTGAACTGATTCCAAGCTTGGTAGTCTGTGATGGTGTCTATGATCCAGGTGGATATTGGTGGCCACCCGCTAATTCCACTTGGATCCACACCAGTGCTTCTTTCAGTTTTAGTTTCCTTAATTATAGCACTGTTTACTATTTTTAGCAATTTTTCGGGTCCTAAACTTCCAGAGCAATTTTGAGGCCCTAAACGACGTTTTTGAGGCCCTAAACGAAATTCCACTTGGATCCACACCAGTGCTTCTTTCAGTTTTAGTTTCCTTAATTATAGCATTGTTTACTATTTTTAGCAGTTTTTCGGGTCCTAAACTTCCGGAGCCGTTTTGAGGCCCTAAATGACTCATGATTCTTCAACTACTACGTCATTGTTACATTCGATTATCGATACTTGGTATTTCACTTTTACTACATGTTACATTACAATCTGCACATGTACCCATGTGAGACAAAATAGGCTTGAGTAAACCATGAAAGACATCACTAAGACTCAAACAGTTGTGGGAATACCAACTCTTCAACATCCTCGTGATGATCGATGGTGGTGAATTGATTCCAAGCTTGGTATTCTGTGATGGTGTCTATGATCCAGGTGGATATTGGTGGCCACCCGCTAATTCCACTTGGATCCACACCAGTGCTTCTTTCAGTTTTAGCTTCCTTAATTATAGCACCGTTTACTATTTTTAGCAGTTTTTCGGGTCTTAAACTTCCAAAGCCGTTTTGAGGCCCTAAACGACGTTTTTGAGTCCCTAAACGAAATTCCACTTAGATCCACATCAGTGCTTCTTTCAGTTTTAGTTTCCTTAATTATAGCACTGTTTACTATTTTTAGCTGTTTTTCAGGCCCTAAACTTCTAGAGCTGTTTTGAGGCCCTAAACGACATTTTTTGGGAAATCTATCGCCAACGATTTACTGCCTAAAATCGTCTTTTCCGTCGTAGTCCTCAGAGATATCTTTCCAACGGGCTATCATGCATGTCAAATGAAGATAATATGACCAATTCGCGACCCCGAGAAGTTGGTTGTCCAACTCACCCCAACGGGGCCCACAAACTCTTGGTGTTACATCTCCTCAGGTTAGGGTTTTGGTTGTTTAGGGTTTTCTCTTATTGTTCAATAATAAAAATGCCCTTGAGCCTCATTGTAAGACATTTCAGAGGCATGTAGCTGCCACACCTCTTCTCAGAGATAAGCTACCATCGCCCTAGCTGGTTTATTTGCATTCATGTTTGTAAGCATATTTCAGTATTTTACATTAATGAAATGAAGTATTATTTTTGTTGCATCTCTGTGTTTATGGTTATCTCTATAATTTGTTGCATTCTTGTTGAAATTCGGATCAGTGGTATCAGAGCGGTTTGCTTTTCTTCTCTGTTTTTCTTTGCATGTCCTCAACGAGGTCGGGATATAAGGAGTTAGGGCTTGAACTGTTCGAACCTTTGCAAGACCAACCTCGCAAATCCCGACAGCCTCCCATGGCGGATGAAAAGAAAGACAAGGGGGCAGGAGATCCTATCAAAATCTTGCTCGAAGAAGCCCTCGAGCGACAAAGGAACGCGATGATGGACAACTTTGCCCAGATCCTTCAGCGGCTACCCAAGGGCGACACATCGGCTTCCAACAGCAACTCTGGAAACGCCACACCATTTAAGGTACAAGTTAATTTTGAAATCCCCATATTTGAGGGTCAGATAGATGCAGATGTTGTCGATAAATGGTTAAATGTGCTAGAGGGTTATTTTTCTGTTCATGAATTTTCCAGTCTGGAAAATATTATTTTCGCTCTTCTCAAAGCAGCTCCCCACGTCAAGAATTGGTGGGAAACCTACTGCGAATAGAAGGATGAAAGTACAGGCTCACTATTTTCAGTGCACCGACTTGGAATTCATTCTGAGATGCCATCAAGGAGCAGTACTATCCTGTTGGAAGCTATGAGGATCAATACATAAAGTGGACCACGCTACGACAGGGAAAGGACCAAGACATACCGGAGTTTACCAATATTTTCCATACCCTTCACACAAAGTTTGGTATCAAAGATACAGAGCAGCATTTGGTACTCAAATACCGTGGTTGCCTGCAAAAGTACATCCAGGAAGAAATAGAATTCCTGAACATCTCCTCGCTCGGCACGACATACTGATATGCCGTCAAGGTTGATCAAAAGTTTAAACAGAAGAAGCGAGACTTTGGGTTTGCGAATCCAAAACAAGGGAAAGGTGCCCCCAAACCGTAGAACAAAGGACAAAGCCAAGGCGGGGCGGCCCAAGACAACCCACCAAAGCTGCAAGCAAAGAACAATGCCGTGAAGTCGAAAAAGGACACAGGAAAGTGGTGTGAGTTCCATAAGAGCTCCACTCACAACACAAGTGAGTGTTGGGCCAAGCAGTCACTGGTGGCCAAGCTAAAGGTTTTAGAATCAGATGCATGTTCTGACTCTGAGTCAGAACCTGATAAGGGGAATGACAAAGGGAAGCAGATTATCGATGCGGAGCCCAAAACCACCTTTGCCACCACGAAGATCTAGAAGGAGGAACCCGAAGATCCAGAGGAGGAGGAGCATCTCTTCCACTCCCAGATGTGGGAAAAGGGCTCCCCACTACAGTTCATTGTCGATAGCGGGAGCCAAAAGAACCTCATTTCGGCAGAGGTCATGAAGTGGCTGGGCTTACTGACCACAGCACATCCACAACCATACACCATCGGGTGGCTGCACCAAGGACGAGATCTTCGCATGAGCCACCAGTGTCGCCTTACATACAACATCAAGCCCTTCCCAGATGAGGTATTGTGTGACATTGCTCCCCTTGAAGTTTGTGATGTGTTATTAGGACAACCATACTTGTGGAAGCGACATGTTGTGTATGAATCAAGGCCCTGTGCTGTTATTGTTACTTTGGGAAATAAGTTGTACATGATACTAGAGGTAGCACCGCCTACCACCATCTCTTTGGTTA
>APFE030878433.1:109171-190978 GCA_000404065.3 Pinus taeda
GCAGGGTTCTTTGCCAAGAAAATTGCACTTTGGTTGTCACAGTCTATCCTTATAGCTCCCTATACTAACCCCATACTTGAACACAATTTTTGCAACCAAACTACTTCCTTGCTTGCATGAGTGGCTGCCATGTATTCTGCCTCTATAGTTGATAGTGCCACTATAGATTGTTTCTTACTGATCCAACTGACTACACCTCCAAATAGGTTAAACACATACGCACTTGTATATCTTCTCTGATCTAGATCTCCAGCCTAGTCTGCATCAACAAAGCCATGAATATCCAACACTCTGTCTAATCTTGGTCTTCCTTGGTAGCACAAACCATAATCACTAGAGCCATGAAAATACCTAAAAACTCACTTCACTACTGTCCAGTGCTCCTTCCCTGGTTTTGACATAAACTTGCTCAATACTCTCACTACATGTGCAATGTCTGGTCTAGTACAGACCATTGCATACATTAGGCTACCGACTACATTTGCATATGGAACACGGGACATGTCCTCTTCCTCTTCTTTTGCCTTGGGACACTATTCATTAGATAAATTCACACCTACAGGAATAGGAACCTTCACCGGTTTACTATCATGCATATTAAACCTCTACATTATTATCTCAACATACTTCCTCTAGTTTAACCAAAGCTTCCTCTTTGCTTGATCTCTTTTAATTTCCATGCCCAAAACATAGTTTGCAGCACCAAGATCTTTCATGTCGAATTTGGAGGACAATTGGGTCTTCAAATCCTGGATAATTTCTTTGTCATTTCCAACCAACAACATATCATCCACATACAAGACTAGATAAATAACATGGTCACCAATTAATTTAAAATACACACAGTGATATGCTTTTCTTATGGTGAAGTGAAGTCCTTGTATAAATGTATCAAATTTATGATACCACATCCTTGGTGGCTGTTTTAACCCATACATAGACTTCTTTAACTTGCATACCAGTTCTTTCTTACCCTTCACTGCAAAGCCTTCAGGTTGCTTCATGTAGATTTCATCTTCCAGATCCCCGTGAAGAAATGATGTCTTCACATCCATCTGTTCTACCGCAAAATCAAAAGCAACAACAACAAATAAAAGTAATTTAATAGAAGTTACCTTGGCAACAGGAGAAAACTTATCACCAAAATCAATTCCCATCACCTGGAATAACCTTTTGCTACCAACCGAGCTTTGTATTTCTCCACCTTTCCTTCTGCATTCGTCTTCTTCTTGAACACCCATTTGCTTCCAATGGGTTTCCTTCTAGCCAGCAACTCCACCAAATCCCAAGCCTCATTTTTGTGCAAAGATGCCATTTCATCAACCATGGCCTCTTTCCAGAGTTTTCCATCCTCTGAATCTATTGCTTCCTTCATAGTTCTGAGACCATCGTCAGTAATAGATAAAGAAAAATTTGAACAGACAGCAGATGGACTATACCTTTCTGGCTGCCTTCTCTCTCGAACTAATCTTATCACACCCAGAGTTTGTGGCTCTTCATCTTCTGACTCCTCCTCCGCTGTAGAGTTTGATTCTTCCTCCTTAAGCTCAAATTCTATTTTCTCAGGTTCCATTGGTTGGACTTCATGTTTGATAACATCTTTCACCTCTCTGAACACCACATCTCGGTTGTACACAACCTTCCTTGTTACTGGTTTCCAAAGCTATAACCCTTTAAACCATCCTTATACCCAATAAAGATGCACTTTTCAAATTTACTATCCAACTTGGTTCATTTCTCCTTTGGAACATGTACATATGCATCACATCCAAATACCCTTAGATGTCAAAGAGATGGTTTCTTACCAATCCATACCTCTTGTGGAGTTTTATTCTCCAACACTGATGAAGGTGATCTATTGACCAGGTAACATGTTGTCTTTGTAGGTTTTAACCCTGTATAGAAATTACCTGCATACAAATTCTAAAACACAGAAAATAAAAAATGTGAGAGCATAAAACATAAAACACATATACATAGATATTTTCCCCTAGATCCCAAAACCGGGACTACCATCTTGATTTTTTCATTATGTTCCTTACAATGTTGCAATACATATTTATACATGCCGAAGCATCCATTACCATGGACCAAAAACCATTGCTTCCAAAACATGGACCGAAAACCATCATGTCCAAAACATGGACCAAAAACCATTGCATCCAAAACCACGTGTGAAAAATCATGCACAAAACCATAGGTAGGTCTGCCCAACCTAATATAGGGTCCAAAAACAAAATTTCCCTGGGCGTTGCCTCAGACCCCATAGAGTGGGGTTACATGCACCCCTCAAACCCCCTGTCACCCTCCTCACTACGCAATTGGAACAACGAAGGGGGGGTTCCTCCCCCCTTCTAACCCCCTGATTAACTACGTGGGTTAATCGTGGAAAGAATATAACACAACCAACAGTCTCCATCACCTCTGCCCAGAATTCTTGTCCTAACCCGGCACCACTGAGCATGCTTCTTTCCCTTTCCATCAACATCTTGTTCATTCTTTCTGCAACTCCATTTTTCTCGGGTGTGTATTGAGTAGTTTTTTGTCATGCTATACCACACTTCTTACAGAATTCTAGAAATTCCTTATTGCAAAACTCTCCACCGTTATCTGTCCTCAACACCTTTATCTTCTTCTCTGTCAGGTTTTCCACCAGAGCCTTAAATTATTTAAACCTGTTAAAGACTTCAGGTTTCTTCTTAAGGAAATATATGCATGTATTCCTTGAGAATTCATTTATAAATGATACATAGTACACAAACTTACCCAGTGATGGAACCTTCATAGGTCCAAACAAATCATTGTGCACAAGTTCTAATATCTGTTTTTCCCTCTTACCACCAGAGGGGAAACTCACTCGATTTTGCTTCCCATATACACAATTTTCATAGAAATCAAAATCCATAGAGCTATTACCCATACCTTCTATCATACCTGTTATCTCAAAAATCTCAAAATCAAGTCCTGATAGGCTGTTGATCAGGTTGACTCTAAGTAACTATCTCAAACCTACTTTAGGCTGAGGCTTAGCCTCCTCAACCTGAGAGGGCTTTCTCAAAAGGGGTTAATGATTTTGATTATAGATAAGATGGCTAACTCTTTGTGAAACAACTGTAAGAATATAAATGGTGGAAACACATTCAACAACTATCCATTGGGCTTATGGAGTCAACAACATCTCAATATGACAATGAATTCAACCTTACATAGAAGTCAGGGCATTCAGCATTTAAAATATTCAGAACATAACACTCAGATAGGACTACACAGTCTATGAATGCATACAGGAAGTCAGAGCACCTCAAGTGAATTCTGAGTGATTACACATTCATACCACTGCAAAAATTAGGAAAAGGACAACATTACACATTCTTGAATATAAAATCCCTCATGAATCCTGAGAAGTAAAGCTAAACATGTATTATCAAAACAGATTCTTACATAAGCCAAATATCAGCCTTTTTCATAAAATTTCCAACCCTTTTGCTAATTCGGCCTCTTGCTCTATATAAATCATTTACAATTAGGATTCCATCATCCATCAACAAGAAGAATTTGAATTTTCCATCAGTGACACCTATTCTAACCATAAAACAAAACTATTAATTAGAACTAGCTGTTAACTAGGAGTTCTAGTGACCTAAATACAACTAGGAGTGTAACTCCTTATCATGATATACCAACCCTTATTATCTAAGAATTATAAAGCATTTATTTGACAACTTGCAACCTCAAGAAGTCGAATTTGATGAATCCTCCCACGTGGTCATCTGACTGCTGAAGACAAACCCTAGAAATTAGGGAACATGTTTCCCTGTTTTTAGGTTTAGGATCCCTGAAAATGGTACGTGGGACAGAGCCTTTATCGCCTCATTCATGACACATTTTTCGAAACTGAAGGAGGTTTTTGTAGTCCAGGATGTCTAGAACCAAAAAATCTCTTGGGTTTTTAAAATACTTCTCCATCTGTCCAAAATCGATCCTTTTGTTGTTCCTAGAAATTAGGAAACTGTCCCTTGCTCTGTTTTGGCTGAAAAATGGGTCTTGGGACAGAGCTCATAACTTCTCACAAAAACCGTATTTGGAAAAACTGAAGGAGGCGTTTGTGAATCAATCCATCTTGAACAAAAAAC
This sequence comes from Pinus taeda, assembly GCA_000404065.3. Lineage (NCBI taxonomy): Eukaryota > Viridiplantae > Streptophyta > Pinopsida > Pinales > Pinaceae > Pinus > Pinus taeda. Next base: position 113,305 of record APFE030878433.1, read on the forward strand.
TCTCTTGGATTTTTGAAACACCTTCCCTACCTCCCATAATGTGTCTTTGAAAAACAGGTGTAAAACAGAGAAATATGCTTGTGAAAAACTTGCACCTACAACAGTTTTGTAGCGCACGTTTAGCCACCCATTTCTCCCAGATCATAATGGATTTGAAGAAACTGAAAGAGGTTTTTCTATTTCAGTATGTTAGGAATAAAAACCTCTTTCAACTTCCAAAAATATGCTTTCAATTTCTCTAAAGACCTCCTGGACGTTGACTACCTAAAACAGTTTTTCTCCTGAAAAAGGTTGCTTCAGTGATTTCGTAGCGCATGTAATTTTTGAAACAACCTTACCCTTTTTCTTTGAAATATTTTCAGTGATAACAGTGTCTCCACTTGGGATAGTGTGCCCTTATGGTACACTAATAACTCGCAGGTCCAGTGCCTTATCCATTATTGTAAATAGAAATTTATTTGACAACCATCCCCTTTAAGCTTCTTGGGCCTTCACCTCGGGCTTAAGCTTGATGATCACTGTAGGAGAAAGAAAACTACATATACTAAAAAATGCTCAGTCAACCTTGAGCTTATTTTCATTTTCCTACCTACCTACTAGCTGCAATTTCCACTTTAGGTCAAGCAACATGATATTTCCAATAAAGCCAATCAATTTTCCTTTTGGATATTGGAGGCTCTTGTCTGCATTCGACCTCAAAATAACCATGATAATGAGATGACCAAATCAAATTATAATGTATATGACCTTCATAATGCAAATGAAAATGAAATACTGGTGTGCAAAACTTTTCCATGTATTCACTTATAGGGTCAAAGAAGACATGATTATTTTGATGATCATCATAACACTCTACCTCTTCAGACAACTGATTCTCATCCACACAAGATCCCTTTGATGTGCTGTCCAACTACCTTTCTACATGATGCCCACAAACAATGTAATTTTCTTCATTATAAATATCATTCTTTGATGCAAGCTACTGCAAGGAATTACAAACATGAACCATCTTTTCTTCTGCCTGAGGGTTACAACAGCTATCTTCTAGTACTTTTCCTTGATGTTTGCAATCAATTTCATACTCATAATGATTTGAAGCTTGACAAATCTGCTGCATCTCTACATCAACATCAGAGGATTGAACATGGTTTTCATAAATAAACCCCTGCTGATCTTCATGTTGCATTTCATGAGATGATATACTTTTTTCTTGGTGTTGAAATGCATTGTTATGAAGAGCCTCTAAAATTTCTTCATCCATAAATTCATCATCATCAAAACAATCCTCCAAGTACTGAATAAGACTTAAAGAATGTCTACAGAAATCTTTGAGCAACAATAAGGAAGGATGACATTCTTTATACATCTCATAGAATTCATCATGAAAATTAGCAAGCGAATATATCGAACCATTTTCCAAACTTTTATACCAAGACCATGCTTTTCCTTCTAAAGTGGTCATAAACATCCTCATGAGACAATCTTCAGGGAAATTAACCTTAAGACTATGTACGTGCATATGGAACCTAACCAAATGAAGAGCAGCATTGTCTTTCTTTTCATATTTGAATATTGGAAGATCCTCTAACCAATCAACCTTTGGCATAGGGTTTGGAAAACCAGGGATATGAGACCGACTCATAGGAGCATACCTTGCATTCATTCTTGCAGTGGAACTCATCTTGAAACTTCATCAAGCTACTGATCTTCTAGCAGCAGAGTCCCTTCCAATTTATTATTCAATGTGTGGACTCGCCAAGGTAGTTTTGCAGCCTCGAAAAGATGTCAGAGCTCCTGCTACCTTCAGAAGTTCAACCTCTTGATTTCGGGAATGAATAATCTTCAGGCTCCCGGCAGACGCACCAAAATGTTATCTCAAAATCAATTCTTGATAGGCTGCTGATCAGGTTGACACTAAGTAACTATTTCAAACCTACTTTAGGCTGAGGCTTAGCCTCCTCAACCTGAGAGGGCTTTCTCAAAAGGGGTTAATGATTTTGATTATAGATAAGATGGCTAACTCTTTATGAAACAACTGTAAGAATATAAATGGTGGAAACACATTCAACAACTATCCATTGGGCTTATGGAGTCAACAACATCTCAATATGACAATGAATTCAACCTTACATAGAAGTCAGGGCATTCAACATTTAAACTATTCAAAACATAACACTCAGATAGGACTACACACTCTATGAATGCATACAGGAAGTCAGAGCACCTCAAGTGAATTCTGAGTGATTACACATTCATACCACTGCAAAAATTAGGAAAAGGAAAACATCACATATTCTGAATATAAAATCCCTCATGAATCCTGAGAAGTAAAGCTAAACATGTATTATCAAAACAGAGTCTTACATAAGCCAAATATCAGCCTTTTTCATAAAATTTCCAACCCTTTTGCTAATTCGACCTCTTTCTCTATATAAAGCATTTACAATTAGGATTCCATCATCCATCAACAAGAGAATTCGAATTTGTCATCAGTGACACCTATTCTAACCATAAAACAAACCATTAATTAGAACTAGCTGTTAACTAGGAGTGCTAGTGACCTAATACAACTAGGAGTGTAACTTTTTTTTTTTTTTCCTTATCATGATTAAAACAACCTTATCTAAGAATTTAAAGCATTATTTGACAACTTGCAACCTCAAGAAGTCGAATTTGATGAATCCTCCCACGTGGTCATCTGTCTGCTGAAGACAAACCCTAGAAATTAGGGAACATGTTTCCCTGTTTTTAGGTTTAGGATCCCTGAAAAATGGCACGTGTGAAAGAGCCTTTATCTCCTCATCCATGACACATTTTTCGAAACTGAAGGAGGTTTTTGTATTCCAGGATTTCTAAAACAAAAACCTCTCTTGGGTTTTTAAAATACTTCTCCAGCTGTCCAAAATCGATCCTTTTGTTGTTCCTAGAAATTAGGAAACTGTCCCTTGCTCTGTTTTGGCTGAAAAATGGGTCTTGGAACAAAGCTCATAACTTCTCAAAAAAACCGTATTTGGAAAAACTGAAGGAGGCGTTTGTGAACCAATCCATCCTGAACAAAAACCTCTCTTGGAGTTGTGAAACACCTTCCCTATCTCCCAGAATGTGTCTTTGAAAAACAGGTGTAAAACAGAGAAATATGCTTGTGAAAAACTTGCACCTACAGCAGTTTTGTAGCGCAAGTTTAGCCACCCATTTCTCCCAGATCATAATGGATTTGAAGAAACTGAAAGAGGTTTTTATATTTCAGTATGTTAGGAATAAAACCTCTTTCAACTTCCAAAAATATGCTTTCAATTGCTCTAGCGACCTCCTGGAAGTTGACTACCTAAAACAGTTTTTCTCCTGAAAAGGGCTGCTTCAGTGATTTCGTAGCGCATGTAATTTTTGAAACAACCTTACCCTTTTTCTTTGAAATATTTTTAGTGATAACAATACCTTTACCATGAAGTATTCAAAGGCCCTTCTCTCCAATATGTCTAAGCCTTTGATGCCACAACATGGTCTTCTCTCGAGAGACCACTAGATTTTCTGCTCCTCTTTCAGGAACCATAAAACTATTGCACCCATCAACAACAGTGCTACCTTGCATCTTGTACAAAGTTCCATTCTGAACTCCCCACATCAATACTAGTGCTCATTGAACTATATTGTAGGTATCATTCTCGAACACTGTTTTACACCTACATCATCCAACTTTCTTACATAAATAAGATTTCTGGCCAATGCAGGAATATGCAGAACACCCATAAGTGTTCTAACCCTTCCACCTTGCAACTTCAACTTTACTTTTCCATGAAAACGATTCTAGCCTTCCTATCATCCCCCAAGAAGATATCACCACCATCATATTTCTCATACTCGCGGAACCACTCTTTATGGGGAGTGAAGTGAAAGGATGCACCTGAGTCAATCAACCATGCCTCATGATCTACATGTGTACTTGAAGAAGCCAAGTACACATCCCCACCTTCATCTGAGGTGGTTTTCACCTCTGCAGAAGGAGCATCATCAGATCCCTTTCCTTTGTCAGTGGATTTATATTTACAATCCCTTTTGTAGTGCCCTCCCTTTTCGCATTTCCATCACACCACCTTTACAGGTTTTCCGGGGAGATTTAGATCTCCCTCTAGATTTAGATCTCCCACTCAATGACTTGTTTGTGTTTTTGTTCTAGGACCCTCCTTGTACAGACAATGAATCACCATTCTGGCTCTCCATATTTTTCCATCTCATCTCCTTCGTCAGCAAGGATGAGACTATTTCAACAAACTCCAAGGCAGTTGCATTGCTACCTATTGCAATAATCAAACTATCCCACGAATCTGGTAGAGAAAACAAAAAATTGATGCACTTATCTTCATGTGAAATTTTAATATCAACAAACAATAACTAACTCACCATAGTATTAAATGCATTCAAATGTTTTGTCACCGAGTCTCCATCTTTCATCCTCAGGTTATACAGTTTTTCCGTAGGAACAGTTTATTCAACAGAGACTTAGATTGGTATAAAGTCCCTAACTTGTCCCACAAAGTCTTCATTGTAGCTTCCCTTGATACATTCAACAATATTGAATCTGAGACACACAATTGTATTGTGCTCTTAGCCTTTCGATCCAACTTCTTCCATTCTTCACCGGACACTCTCGTTGGTTTAGTACCTAGATCTACCACAACCAACTGATCTTTATCCACCAACAAATCCTCCATCTTTAGTTACCATAACTCAAAACTATGACCATTAAATTTCTCAATCTCTATATTTCCACTGCTCGCCATCCTCTTTCACCACTAGAATCGATCCCGCAGATCTCCCACTGAACAAGGTCTACCACAGGCCAGAGCGAAACCCCTCAGCAACAAAGGTGTCCCCTTGAAGCCAAAACAACTCTGATACCAAATGTAGGTTTTAACCCCATACAGAAATTACCTTCGTACGAATTCTTAAACACATGAAATAAACAATGTGAGAGCAAACACATAAAACACATATACATAAAGATTTTCCCCTGGATCCCAAAACCGGGACTACCAACTTGATTTTTCATTATGTTCCTTTCAATGTTACAATACATATTTATACATGCCAAAGAATCCAATACCATGGACCGAAAACCATTGCATCCAAAACCATGGACCAAAAACCATTGTGTCCAAAACCATACACCGAAAACCATCGCATCCAAAACCATGTGCGAAAAAATCATGCACAAAACGGTAAGTCCGCCCAACCTAATATAGGGTCGAAAACCAAAATTTTCTGGGATGATGCCCCAAAACCCATAGAATGGGGTTACTTGCACCCCTCAAACCCCCTGTGACTCCCCCCACTTCGCAATCAGCGCAACGAACGGGGGCTCCGCCGCCCCTCTAACCCCCCGACTAACTACGTGGGCTAGTCATGAAAAGAATATAACACAACCCAACACCAAATTGGATGGGGAAAATTTTTCTATTAACTAGGATGTCTTAGGTCCCTATTCCAAATGGAATTACTCAAAAATACCTCAGTTAACCCATTCTAAAAAAAATAAAAAAATAAAACATTACTAGTCGCAAATCTAGCAATTCGAGAACTAGTGAGCTAGTAAATCTAAAAAATGCCTAACCAAATCAAGTGAAAATGAAATGGGGTAGTTTTTGTTATGAACGAGAATTTTTTTTTTGATATAATGCAAGTGGAATCAAGTTGATTGAAGCTCATTATAATTCTCTAAAAAATAGCAAAAATTTATTGTTATTTGCTAAAAAGGAGGTCCAACAATCTAGATTTGGGAATAAGAAGACTAATCCAAGCAACTCATTGATTTTTATAAACTTCCAAAGCTTTTCCAAGGGTGAAATAATTTTTTTTTTCCTGCAAAAGAACCTACACCAACCATTTAACTCAATCCTACAACAAGAAATCATTAATACTAAATGCAAAAGTAGAAATAAATAAAAACTAGAGATGCATGTGAATAAGCAATGAAAAGAAAGAAAGAAAATGATACAAAAGGGCTCTAAGGCTCCTGGATGGCCAAGTTCAAGGAAATTCAGAGACCTATGGAGGAGAACAATATTTAGAAGCTGAACATGACACCAATCTTCATTATTTTCATCAAAAGAATTACATCCCTGCAAGAAAATACAATGGAGCTACAAAAATACAAGCTTTCTCCACAATAACACTAATGAAAATCTCCCCCTAGACGCAAATTCGACTTGGTACTTTTAAAAATTGATTACGAATCATTCCCCATGAATGGAGGAAGCTATCTCTACCAAAATCCCTTAATTAGTGGAACTAGTCCCCAATACTAGGAATTTGATTAAATGGCAGGGAACACATTCCTAGATTTTCTTAATCATTCCCTAGAGGCAAATTCGACTTGGTACTTATACAAAATGATTAATAATCATTCCTCATGGATGGAGGAAGCTTTCCCCACTGAAATCCCTTGATTAGTGGATCTGCTCCATTGATTGGTGGATCTGCTCCCTTGATTAGTGGAACACATTCGTAGATTTTCTCGATCACCAGAGTTCCACAATTTGTGCCATACATCCATATACCTTGTTGACTTATTATTTATTATTGATCCTCCAGAAGTAGGGAACAAGTACCTAAATTATCTTCTCCTCCAACTCTTCATAATCTTCCCAATATTATCATAATATTCCACAAAAAATAAATAATATTGGGCACAAATATTCAATTATTCATAAACCTTCCTAATGAATATATTAAAGCTAAAAATAACTTAATGCAAAACAAGAGGTTTAATGTGTTGAAGGATGGTCATAGGCTTTAATTTGTGTTTTATATTAGAGGCATGGACCTTAATTTATGTCTAATTTAGAGGCCCACTATACCCCCCTTCTGAAAGTGTTGCTCATCCTATGAGAAAATTAGTGACTTGTACAACTATCAACACTTGGTTATCTTTCTATTCCCTCTTATTATGTGAATCTTGCATTTCTTTTGGTCGATGATACCTTGATGGAAAATACGTTCCTTTCAGAGAGATTCATGGTGGAATCATGATGCTTGTACTCTTAACTAGTACCTCCTACTCTAATCAATTTTCTATATTCGGTTAACCCTTGTCGACGTAATGAAGTAGAGTAAGGAGAGAAGGGAAAACATTAACAAGTATGTCAGAGGTATATATAAATATCCTTCTCTAAAGGGACAACCTCTTCTGATCTCAATAAGTCAAGATCCTCTTCTGCCTCATGAAATAAATAAGTGGCTATCCATAGTTCTCTGAAAAAAAAAAAAAAAATTTGAAAAACTGAAATAAAAGGGAAAAAGAAGAAAAAGGCTTACCGCGTAGAGAGGTGAAGCAACTAGTTTCGTCGGGGTACTGTCCAGGCTTGTTGGCAGTGAACAAATGCTTGTCTTCCCAACTCTGACTCTACCGGGGTAGTGTCCAGGCCTACTAGAAGCGGAGCAACACCAAAGATGAAACTAAAACTATAGCACTCTATATTACTTATGCCTATATACCCCTCACCCCCAAACGAAACAACTCATTTCGACTTGGCTTTGTATGTGTGTTGCTAATAAAGTGAATGGTAGGGACTACATATTTAACTCAAGCTAGTGAAGAAGCTGTGATAATCAGAGGAATAATACCTCTGGAAGACTTAGATTCGATTTGCACGAGACAAGGTCCATACAAAGAGTTGGAGTTCTACCAGTGTTTCACGAATGTTGTAGCGACTAAAACCACCCTCCAAAATTTTTTCCTATGCTTCATTTTGGAGCCTTCCTTCTAAAATACAGTAACTCATCTTGCACTAATCCAGGTACTTGTGCTTCGACTGAGATTTATTCTTTTCATCTTGGCTTGTATTTTCTTACTTAGCTCGTTTTCTAGCCCACAAGTTGATCTCTTGACTTGGCCCTTGACAGTACTGAATGGAAGCCAACCTTGAGCTGGGAAACTGTGCTAACAGGAGAGGAAGACTAGAGCCACTAAGACCAGAAACTGTGCATACCTCACTGTGCTCAGAAACTATGTAGTGCATGAGCGAGAGAGTTGTCGAGTCCTTCCTAGAACTGTGTAATCTTTCTGGGCAATGCATGGTAGGTTTCCCCGTAGAAAAGAAAGAAAACTAAAGGGAAAAAATCATCACTAAGAGATAGGGATCTATTATTAGTTTCCCAAAGATGGCACATTACTATCTTTAGAAGTTTCCACCAAGTGTCGCTTTTGTCCTTGATCTCAGGCATGCACATTATAAATTTCAATTTGCTCAATTCTATGTAATGGATGCCTCTAGAGCTCATTTTTACATTCAATCATTAAGCTCTAGCATTCCCAAGGAGATCAAAGAGCCTTTGGAGAAATATCGTCCCTTTCCCAAGTGAGTTTTTCTTTTATCGTCTTTTGACACTTTTCTGACACTTTTTGTTGTTTTGCTTGTGTGAGTGTTGTTTCACTTGTTTATTTGAATGACTATTAGTGTTTTAACTTGTTTTAGGTTTTAAAAGTGTTGTTTTAAATTATATAATTTATTTCCCAAGCGTCGCATGAGTTTTCCCATTTTTGCACCAATGGTTGTTGTTGTGGAGACTCTCTTCACATGCTTCATTTTCCTTTAGTTTAATCAATTGTTGCACTTGTTTAACATCCATGCATCTACACTTATTCAGATCTCCACTCAGGCTCACACCATCTTTCATATCTTCTTGTTTTTCACATTCCCTTGGGTAGATTTGGGTTTCCCTTACTTTGATCTCACTATGCACTGCATGCACTGTGCAATATGGGGACTCGAGCCTCTATCTTGGCCTCTAGAATTGCAAAAATCATGGCTTGGGTTGGCTCCAACTGTGCACTATGCAGTTCTAGGAGCTATTCTCCCAACTTAGCCACTTAGACTGTGCAATGTGCAGTCCCTCCCACACCTTGGCCTGACTAAACTATGCATTACGCAGTTCCAATTGGTTGTCACCTTCTGAAACAGAGTTCCAGTTGTACAAAGAGTAAAAAATATCATAAAAGTTCTCAGCCATCTTCCAATCCATAGAATACTTTAAAGCTAAATAGGACCCTCTCCACTGAATAGTGTTTGGAATAAACTTCCCAATGGCAGGTGGAAGTCCAAAAATGGAATCCTAGATCAGAAGTTAGAGTAGATTTAAGGTACCCTTTCAAAGTCAGAAAACAAAGGAGAAGTGACTATGGGCCAGGCTCATCGTAAATCACAATCGTAGTTTCCTAGTAGTAGCAGTGGGGGAGGACATAACAAACCTATCATGGAGCGATCATCAATGTCTATGATTGCAAAAGTAAAATATCCAAGGCGCAGCATATCGACGATCGATGGGATTTAAAAGTACGGTACAAAGGGGTAGACCTCCGATATCGGAAAATTCGCGATCAGTGGGTCCAAAAAAACATTCTTAAGGAATTGCGAGGGAATACGCCGATAGTGTTAAAGCAGCAGGGGAAGGTCGATGTCGATTTACAAAGAAAATCAATTGCAAAACCAAAGGCAGGCGCGCCTTTTTTCTCTCCTCTAGGGGGCCACATGGCGGAATACCATTGACCCAAATGAATATACATGGCAGCTGACATCAGCATGACGTGGCAGTATGGAGGACACATGGCATGTAGAATTGTCATTCTTAGGGGCCCTATGGGCATGTATCGGGTGACATGTGTCACCACTCAAGAGGTGCCATGTGGAACTGATGTCGTCATCAGTCTCAGGGTCCCTCCGCCACCATCAAATAAACACCACCCATCTCTGGACAACCTAGATTGACTTCTCCAGATTGACAGCTCCCTGGCCTTTTTGCCCCCCCCCCCTCCCCCCCACCATGTTTCCCTTTGTCTCCGAGGGGGGGATTCCAAAAAAAGCAGTTTCCCCAGTAGGCCCAACCGCTATGTGTCCCTCTCATATCATTTCGTAATCCCCCCTCACTTACCATTTTATCGCTCAGGCCCCCCTCTGAAAATCACTCATCCTCATATTCTCTCTATTGTTTTGATTGGGATACCCCAGGTGGGCCCAATACTGTAGATCGGTGATTGGAAGGGTCAAAGGGAGATATCAAAGGCAAAGCATTGTAAACCACTAGTGTGCAGGATTCTATGTAACAAAGGAAGAAGACCCCCAGAGGGGAGTCCGAAGGCCCTATCGACCAAAGTACTAAGAACTTGGTCATAGCCCCCAGTCACATGAAGTAAAAGGGGCTAAAGTGGATTTGGAGGCCTCATCTTATAAAATCTTTTTAGTGAGAAATCCCGATATGAGAACTCCGCGACGAGGCAGTATAAAACTTTAAAGGTGTTGTGGGTCGGTAGCTGTGGAATTTTATAAGAAATATGGAGCATTCAAATCCCACATGGGCTGATCCAGAAAGGTCCTCTGTGACACAGAATGAGGGTCGATGCTCACAGAAGTAAACAAGGACTTGGTAGCTCAAGAAGACTTGATGATCCAGCATGGGGCCCCCGTTATAGAGGGAAGATGAAGTACCGCCTAAGGGTCCTCTGCTTCAGTATTTTGGCATGAAACTGATAATTCCCACTCCCAGCTTTGAAGGATGAATGGTTCAAGTAGTAAACGAAGAAATGACGAGAGTCGGCTAAGCAACACAGGTGGCCATACCATGAGAAAACTACAACCTAAAACAGAAGCTATCACAGGGATGGGCATGAAAATATTTTGTTAAAATTGTTCATCTAATTGATTGTTGATTTGTGATCCTCTAATTTTCCACTCTTTAATGAGGCAACTAATAGTTTTAATGCTTTTGGGCCACAGAGCCATCCCTGGCCGAGATAGCTAGTCGACCCGACAACTAAGACTCACCAAAAATATTTTTATGTAATGAATGTTCAACGCTCCCCCTCTCTAGATAAATAGGGGGAAGCAACACTTCACAAAGGTTCATAAATCCTAAAGAGAACAATTACATGTTATTTTCATACAGTATAACTTTATAATACAAATCTTTTATAATATCAAGGAAATTATGGTGATTCCCCCTTCGAGTATTACAATATGTTATCCCTCTATTTAAAACCCATTATGTTCATGTTCCTTCTCTGAATTCATGCAATCATAGATGCTAGAAATATTTCATACTTCCTCACAGATTCACTTGTATTGACTTATTCATGCATGTGCCTGTATGGATTATTGAGATTATATCTTTAAAATTGCGCTACATGAATACTAGCATTCACTCTCTCTTTGTCCATTATATCTACTTGTAACTTAGATAAGTGTAGAAATTCTTGATGCATCGAGCTTTATGTGATAATTGTATAATTATTAACGCTTTAAGCTCTATGTGATGAGTTACTCCTTCTCCTTATCCTATCTCATTACTCTACAAAAGCTTATTAAAACTTAAGTCCTCGAACTACTCAGCCTCCATTGTTTTATGCATATATTTCTGCGATTTGTGCATGTGAAGAAGTACCATAAACTTATGGCTTACTCCTTTAGATAAATTAACCAACCCATTCCACTTGAATATATACATATATAATATATATGTGATGTCTCCAATCTCTTGAGAATTATAAGAGACACACAGAATCTAGATGTGTCGAGGCATTGGTCTTGTAAGCAATGTGATGTTGTCTCTGGGAGCGACAACATCTCTTGGCGCCGTTTTGGGGGAATGTATTGAAGGATTTTCCCCCTGGGATACAACAAATTGAGCACTCTTTGTATAGGTGAGAAAATATGTTCTGATTGCATCCACATCAACTTGGCGACTCCGCAAACCCCATTATAATTCATCATCCTGGATTTTAAAAAGCCTCACACTCACTCAGATACCTCTTAGCAGAAAGCCGCATTTGTATCTAACCGAGAAAAATTAATTTTTAAGAAATTCTGGAAGGAGAAGGCTCCTACTACCTGCACTACCATCCCATCAGTATTTGAATATTCCTCATCCAGCTCTCAACCTGTTGTTATTCACTACTCATGATTTACTCCTAAAACCTTGACATACCCTGCTTTCAGTGTAGACACTCCTACCACTGCGTTTTTGACCTAAGTTCCTCAAGAAAATCTCAATCCCCCTCCATTAATCTAGATGGCTCTTCCGATTTTTTTGCTAAATAAATATCCCCCTCTTAATTTACCTTAGACCCTAAGTGTTATGCCCCAGGATTACTTAAAGCTTTTGCCTAGGTTCAATGGGGAGGATGAAAACACTGCACAAAGACACATTGAAACCTTTTGTGATTTTGTTGAGAATATAAACGTAGAACAGCTGGATGTGGTCATGAGAATTTTTGTACAATCCCTTGATGGAGAAGCTAGAAAATAGTTTAAATCCCTACATAATGCATCCATCACTATCTCGAAGGAACTTGAAAACCCTTTCACACAAATATGGGGTGAAAAGAGAAATCATGAGTACCTCCTCACATATTTTAATGATATAAGGAAGAAGCCAAAAGAGGATATCTCTGAATTTATAAAAAGGTTCAATAAGCAGTACCAGAGACCGCAAAATTGGCTGAAGTCTGCTTAAGGTCAACTGTATTCACATTCCAAGGAACATTCTATGAACAGACATCTGCTGTAGCGATGGGATCACCCCTCTCGCCAATTGTGGCCAACTTATACATGGAATATTTTGAGAAGAAGGCCTTGAATTCTTATCCTTTAAAACCAGCTTGGTGGAAGCAGTTTGTAGATGACACCAATATAAAATGGACCCATGGTAAAGCTGAACTTGACAGATTTTTCATTCACCTTAACTCCATCTCCCCTGATATAAAATTCACGATGGAGCTTGAAGAGAATTTGAGCATCCCTTTCTTGGACATTCTCATCATCAGAAAAGAGGATGGCTCTCTGGGCCATAAGGTTTTCAGGAAGTCAACTCACACAGAGAGTTACCTTCATGCAGATTCCCACCATCACCCAGCCCAAAAACTTGGCGTTCTGAACACTCTTGCAATTAGAGCCCTCCGAATTTCTGACTCAGAGCATATAAACGAAGAGAAGAGACATTTAGTTTCAACTTTCAAAAATATAGGCTACAAGGATCATGAAATTAAAAAAGCCATAAAGAAAGCTGAAAGGAGGTTGTCATCTCCCAAACCTAAAGAGCAGGATCAACCTCAAGGTGGTAAAGTTTTTCTACCTTATATCCAGGGAGTCACAGATAAAATGGCAAAAATCCTAAGAAAGAAAAACATTATAACTCAATTCTCAGCTCCAGGTACCATCAGACAAAGTTTAAAATCTGTTAAGGATGATATTGACAAGCAGCAGCTTAAAGGAGTCTATAAGATTGACTGCTCGTGTGGAAAGAGCTACATAGGTGAAACTGGTCGCTCCCTCCAGACAAGACTGAAAGAACATGGCGCCGACATCAAGAATGGAAGATCTCGTACCTCAGCCTTGGCAGAGCACTCCTTGAAGACTAAACACCACATTTGCTTAGAAGACGCATCAATTATCGCGAGAGAAGAGCAGCAGCAGAGACGAAAAATCAGAGAAGCCCTTGAGATCCTGAAGCATCCTTGGAATCTGAATAGAGACAGCGATTTGGAGATTAGCGGAAGCTGGCTTCCCCTGATCAGTGAAATCAAGAATCGTCAACCCAATCCCAGGTAAGTGGTCAATCAGGTCAGTTTTTTTTCCCCTTTTTTATAGGTGGTTAGTTAGTTCTTTTTTGTTTCAGTAGTAGTATTATCTCCATCAATTCTCTTTAATTTACAAATATCGTCTTCCTTTTAATCATTTTAGTTTTAATTTAGTAAATTAATTATTTAGAAAATTTCAAATTAAATTTTTTAATTATTTATGATTAATAAAAAAAAAAAAAAAAAATTCTGCATTAACCCTTTTCTTCACTAATTTATATATAAATTAGTTGAGATTATATATATTTTTAGTTAGACATTATGAATTTTTAGTATAGTTTTGTATAGTTTTCATTAATTAAAATATTATTATTAGATTTTTGCATTAGTTTAATTCTATTTAGTTCTAGTTTTTAATATGTAGCTTGAGTTAATATAGTTTAGTCATTTATTGTAGTTTTAAGTAATTTTTTAATATAGATTTTTAGTATTTATATATTAAAATTAAAAATTATTATTAAATTTTATATAGTTATGATATATAGAAGTTAAGTTTTTTAATATTAATTCTATTATTTATATTAGTTTTATAATTTAATATTAACAAATAAAATTAGGTTATGTAATTAAGTAGTTTCAAAATATTATTATATTAAAATTTATTACATAAATATTGAGTTTATTATAATTATTAGTTATGAAATTTTTTTATAAAAATAGTATGTCTCATATTAGTAAAATTAAGTTAGATAGTCATGAGGTTTGATTAAAATATTAATGTTATATAGTTTTTAGGAGTTATGATATTAATATTATTTAATTTATTCTTGAGGTTTTAGAAATAAAATTTTAATATTAATATAGATTCTAAGTTATATAATTATGTTTTTATAGGTTTTAATTAAATGCTATTAATCTATAGATTTTAAATTAAATGTCAATTAATTAATAAAATATATTAATTATAAAAATAAAAAATAATTGTAAAATTAAAGTTTCATTATTATTCATCTTTCTGGCCGACCTGTGCTGTCCCTTCATCATTTTTCATTCTTTCATTCCCTCATATGTATTTATTTCTTCCATCCTGCTCTTCTTTCTTCATCTTTCTCTTAACCCTGATGATGGATCCCATTTGGGATTCGAAACGTTGGTGTAAAAATTCTCTTACTGTGGATTCTCCGATCAAAAATTCAAAAATATTGTCCAAAATTAACTTAAGATCATTCTATCATCAATAAGAATCAAAGAGGAGTACATTCATAATATTTCTTTCAGAACAAGATATGGGCACTATGAATTCATTATGGTACCCTTTGGGTTTACCATTCCCCTGCCACATTCATGTGCCTAATGAATGGAGTGTTATGACCATCCTTGGAAATTTTTGGCATTGTATTCATTGATGACATATTGGTTTATTAAATAAATGGAAGGATAATATTAGTGACACCTAGTGGTCATGTTACAATTGTTGAGAGAACATAAGCTTTATGAAACACTTGGTAATTGTGACTTCTTCCAGTCATAGATACGCACTACTTAGGGCACATCATCTCCAAGGAAGGTGTATCGGTTGATCCTAATAAGATGAAATCCATAAGGGAGTGCCCAACTCCAATGAACACGGATAAGATTAGATCATTCATGGGATTGGTAGGATATTACAAGATATTTATTTGGTATTTCTCTAAAACAGAATATCCCATTACATTATTACAAAGAAAAGGGAAAAATTTTTAGTGGACTCTATAATGTGTAGAAAGCTTTGAGAAGTTAAATAAATTTCTCACTGGTGTTCCATTGATGAGAATTACAGATCCTAACAAGGATATCGTAGTATGTATTGATGCCTGCAAAGAGGGACTTGATGGAGTCTTAATGGAGGAAGGAAATTTGTGCGTTATGAGTCGAGAAAATTAAATAAACATGAGAGAAATTACATGATGCATTATTTAGAATTTCCTTCCATCATTCATTGTTTAAAAATGTGGAGGCACTACCTCCTTGGAATGAAGTTCACTCTCATGTGAGACCATAGTGGGCTCAAATATTTGTTTGGACAACTGAAGTTGAATTCTAGGTAAGCCAAATGGCTGGCCATGCCCAACAAGTTTGACTTAGATATTAAGTATATAAATGGCAAGGAATACAAATTTGTTGATGCCTTGAGTAGGAGAATCCAAGTGAATCACTTGTAAATTGTAAGCTCATATGTAACAAATCTCGAAGAAATGATCCAAAGCATCGGAAAAGAGGATGCAACATACCAATATCTAATGGAGAGATTGTGGCAAGGTGTTGAAGACATAGAATACCACCTCACAAATGATGGATTAGTCATATTCAAAGGTAGAATTTACGTGCCTAACATTGATGAAGTAAAAAGATTGATAATGAGAGAATTCTATATTAAGGTTTATCTAGGCCACTTGGGCTATCAAAACACTCTTACACCTATTAAAAGATACTACCACTAGACAAATCTAAAGATAGAAGTAGAAGACTTCATGGAAAAATGCATGGAATGCGAGGAAGTAAAATCCAAATACAAGCACCCAGCGTGGTTGCTAAACCTATCTCTATTTTAGAATGGAAGTGGGAGGTGTTCTCTATGGATTTCATTAAAGGATTGCCAATAACAGCTATGTAGCATGATCCAATCATGGTAGTGTGGGATAATCTTAGCAAGGTATCTCATTTCATCGGAGACAAATCAACTGATTCTGCTAGTGATATAGCACAAATTTTCATAAAAGATATTGTGAAGCTACATGGAATCCTCAAGAAGATTGTATTAGATATAGATGCTATATTTACTTCTAGGTTTTGGAAGGAAATATTCTTAGTTTTGGGAACAAAATTAGCATTCCTTAATGAATATCATCCACAGATAATAGGAAAACGGAGAGGAACAACAAGATCCTTGAGGACATGTTGAGGATGTATGTGATGCATCATCCCAAGAAATGGCAAGGCTATCTTCTACTTATGGAATTTGCATACAAACATGGGCATCGATAATCCATTAAGACAAGCCGATTTGAAGCATTATATGATAGGACATGTAGTACTCCTATTAGTTGGAGCAATATAGTCAATAAGGTCCATCTAGGACCTTATATGCTTGAATTTATGGAACAACAAGTTTGGATCATAAAGAAAAATTTGAAAGTGGCATAGGACAGACAAGAAAACTATGTAGATAAATATATGGTTCACAAAGAATTCCATGTTGGGGAACGTGTTTGTCTGAGAATTAAGACAAAGAGGAGTTCCCTACGGAAGTGGGACATGTGCCAAGCTACCACCAGAGTATTGTGGGCCATTTGAAATCCATGGAAGCATAGGACGAATAACATATAGGTTGGATTTACCTCCATTAGTTAGAGTGCATGATGTTTTCCATGTTTCTTTACTTGAAAAGTATGTACAAGATTCTAATGATGTGATTGATTGGTTTATGCTATAGGTGGAAGTAGAATGAAAGTCATAACCATAGCCAATGCACCTTCTAGACTGGAGAAGTCTCATATTTTGGAATCGAGTCATAGATAAAGTGAAGGTACAATGGAAGCACTTTTGGCCGGAGGAGGCCACGTGGGAAATGGTTGATGCCATGAAAGTTTATTATCCCTTCTTCTTTGATTGTTAAAACAAGTATGTATGATTTTAAATACTCTATTGAGTTTCTTGCAAGCTTGATACAAATTCTAGCACCATCGACGTGTGGTAGGAGTGGTACACTAGTACAAAATGGATAATTAATTACTAAAAAACTACTAAATTCTACATATAAACGACCATTTTTCAGTCGGTGACCATTAGTAGCTAACTTACAGTATCTTATAACATGAGCAACTTTTAGTCATTTTTAACTTAGTCATTAATTGGTTGTGTCAACTTTATTGTCTAGTAGTATATTTGGTCATTAATTTAATCATTAATTGCCACAATTAATGACCAAATATACAACAAAATATATTACTATATGATCGCCCGATAAAACAAATAAATGACCAAAGAAATATGACCAAAATGTTGGTCGTGTTATAAGATACTGTAAATTAGCTACTAATATTCATATATATATGAAAATTTTAGTCATCATTTGAAATCACAAATTTATCATTTTCAGTAGTCATTTATTTTCTTTTTGTAGTTTCATATTCATTACATAAATGACTAATCTAGTAGTTTATATTCATTTCATTTTCTTTCATTAATAATCATTATGAATGACTAATTTTGTCGTATATCCATTTTATTTGTGTTGATTATTAATCAATATAAACTACTAATTTAGTAGTTTTAGATTGATGTTATGTGTTCATTATTAATCAACATAAATTAATTTGTATGATTTTGCGACTAAATTTAAAAATTGTCATACAATGTGCATGTTCTCCTAAGAAGAAAACACAAAGTTGCATGTTAATTACAATAGTAAACAATATCAAATGAAACCATAAATAATTTTAACCACAAATTCTATATATGAAATGTTAAAATATTACAATATGAATTTCTAACTAAATATTGGTTGGACTACAATTTACAGATGAAATGATGTTTCATCACTTCAAGAAATTATCATTGTGTTGCCAAGGCATTGCAGGTGAATTCACCAACTTTGAACACATGAACATCAGTCCCTATGTGTGTGTCTTATGTGGGATATTGACTCTAACAATATAGCTAGACAGGTTCTCTTCTCTCTCTCCTTTTGCATTTATCGCTCCATTTTTATTGCACTCGGTCTCTTTCTTCAATTCCTGCTTCTTACCATCAATGTTGAGTTCCTTTTCTAAAAACAAAGAAAATACAATGCAGAGTATAAGACATGAAATGCAATGAACACTAGAATATAAACTAAAGAAGACCATAACAAGTGTATTGACATATACCTCAATATCAGCAATGTCAAAGTCATTTTTCCCCATACAAGTAAGAAACTCGAAATAGTTTTCTTCAGTTGGGTTATAGTAGCCACTATAATGTGGTGAGATGTCCTGTATAAATAAATAAAATAAAATGTCACCTTATAAAATAACACATTAGTAACTTAGTATTCAACCTTCAAGGAAAGCTTAAGCACAATCATGCTAACTACCTTACATTCTAAGAAGATCAAGTTGTAGATAAGATATGAAAACAAATGATCTGAGGTGTGATGTTTAATCCTTGTCATTTTATTCGCAACAACATTTCATTTTCTAATTCATGAACTTGGTCAAGTGTATAAACAACATCTGCTGAAATAACAACGTGAAAGTAAACTTTTATGATAGACATGAAAATATTTTAACACAAAATAGGTTTAAGGATTCCAATCAATATCATGTAATACTAATTTCAACTTCAACCTTTGGTTATTATATAAATGGACATGATACGAAGTATTTTCAATTTCCTAGCTAAAAGACAAAACAAAATCAAAAGAAACATTCAAAATATAATCAAACAATAAAGAGAGGATATCATGGAATGGACATTGCAATTATAAAAAAATTGTTTACCTGTCCACCAATGTCTTGTCTAGCATTCTTGAAACATTTTCTTTCCAAAAATAACCATGAGGTGAAAGAACCACAACATTAAAAACCATAGGAATCCTTGCTAGAAACATTTCCAAATTCGATGGCTAAGGTGCTTGAAGGATCTCTAACAACAAATGAAGCATATCTAAGAAATTCTTTGCATTTTCTCCCCATCCTTTTTCCAATCATATGTCATGTAACCTTCCCACACCAGAGTCAAGTTACAATCAAAGGAAGGCATGCACATTTATTTAATATTTTATATCTTAAAAATTTGAATCTGATTTGTTTCAAGAACATATTAACTCATATTTGAAGTCTTCCTGACATACGAGAAGGGATCAATCAAGCATGACGTCAAACAAATTGACCTCAATGAGGTCCTCAAACAAGGGAGGGATGATTTGTTCTGCTCAAAAGGGAGGGATCCCTCTTTTTCAACTATATCAAGGTTCTCTATTTCCTCCTTGTTTTCCTGGATATTAATTTGATCATCCATAATCTAGAACATAAGAAAATCCTAGTCAGTTCATTATTTTGTAGTTCTTGCCAATGAAAATGACATATAATTCTTTACAAATGCAATGAAGACAAGCTTAATATGAAAAATCTCAATATAAGTGAAGTGTTTTTTGTTTCTTAGCTTACAATTTGGAACATTTCCTAGGTAATTGTCAGAGAATCGAACATCGGCTAAGAAGTTCCCTTACCATGTTAAAATGAAATATCTCAATGTAAGTGAATTTTTTTTTCTTTTTAGCTTAGAAATTGGAACGTTCACTTGGTAATTGTCAGAGAATCAAAACTCGACTAGGAAGTGCCCTTACCAAGTGATAAAGTTTACTAGGATAAAAAGGAAAGGTTCTAAGAGTGGCTAAGATAATGGAGTCCTAAAAGGGTTTTAACTTCACCAAGGTATAATCTTGAAAGATTAGCAAAATTAGACTTGCATCTAGTTTTCAAAGTAAAAAGATGGAGACCTAAAGTACAACTTGTTACAGGCAAAAATATGATGGAATGGGGTTAAAATATACCCTTATATTGGATTTGAAAGATCAAGATAACATTTTGATAGATTTAGGGCATGGGTGATGGGAAAATTGATATCTAAGGATGGAATGGAAATGAAGTCAGTAAAATAAAATCCCCAAAGGCCTATTAATAGACACTAAACCAGATAATCACAAACAAATCAATGATATCCAAAAGGTTTGTTACTAGGCCTTAAAGTAAGAAACAAACTGGGTTGTGATAAGAAAGTGTTGGTAAGTAGCCATGCAAACGTGAATAGTCTTTATATATTTCTTAGTAATTTCATTCTTGGGTATCTGGATAGCCAGTGTCTTGGGAGTAACTAAAACAAGAACCTTCTAATTATAACTACTCATTTTTTCCATAGTAAAAGGATATGCTTTGCTCTTTAACACTAGTTAAGGTGCAGGATTGAGTAAGAAAGATTCAAATCTATTATTTAAAGTGACAAGTATAGAGAAAAGATGAATAGATACTTGGATCCTCTTGTGTAAGAACTTTTGTTTGAGAAAAATGAAAATCATAGTTGTGGTGAACAATTAGCTGGTAATAAGAATTCATTTCATGTGTAGCATGTGCTGCAACAGTATTTGGATTAAATCATAGACCACTCGCTTCAATGGCATTGCAGTCTACTCCCTGTCCACATGCATAAAGCTCCAAAAACCATATAGAACTATATAAAGTTTATACAAAAATTAATCACTCTAGATAATGATGTTTTCAAGGTGCATTATACTAAACAAAACTTTATGGGTGCTACAAAAAGTATAACTATTTGAAAAAATATACATATATTGTGTGTCAATAATCCCTATAAAAAAATTAAAAAATTTATCGAGTATGACTAGACTCAAACCAACAACTATCATTGAAAAAGCGTACCATATAACTACCCAACCAAAGCACTGAGTCATGATCTATGAGGAATACATAATCACATAATTGATATTGCATACTTATAACAAGAATGGGTTTCAACCCTTCGGAGTATATATGTCTAAGAAACAAACATGCCACTTCTACATAGCTCCCCCTCGGCCCTCATCACCAAACACAATGTCTGAAGACATGAAGCATCGTTGATCATAAAATAATGAAACAAACATGTCATTGTTACAAAGCTCGCCCACAGGGTTGACCACCAAAAACAATGTATGAAGGATAACCATCACTAATCATAACACCATGAAACAAACATGCCACTACTACATATATCTCCCTTCGGCATCATCCCCAGGAACAATGTCCAAAGACTCGAATCATGCCATAAATATCATGACACTGCTATAGATCTTGCCCTTGGGCTTGATAACCAAACCCAATGTCTGAAGACTCAAACCATTGTTGATAAAAAAAGCATGCTACTACTACAAAGCTCACTGTTGGGCCTGATCATAACATAATGAAACAAATATGCCACTACAATTGTTGTATTGTTAGAAGTGTGAAAGAAGTCGACTGAGATCTTCCTTGGTCAAGGGAAGTATATTCTTATGATCCTTCAGAGACTGTAAGTCCGTGGCCACTCCCATGGTGTATTTGAAGCAGTTGAGAGGCTCTAACTTAGATTTGGTGGATCCCTGTATGTATTGGTAACTGATTAGATCCTTGATGTATCTGGTTAATACCATACTAGATATTTTGTTTGTAGTGAACACTCTGAGCCAATTCATGGTGGAACCTAGGCATGTACATTGGATTGTGAGAAAGCATGTGTTGCAATATTTTCCTTGTGCAGTCAGTTATTAATTGAGATATGTGTCAAATGGTGAAGTACAACTACAGGGATACATAGATTTTGATTAGGTAGGAAGTGTTGAACACAGGAAGAGAACATTAGGATGTTGCTTAAGTTTGGGTTCTGCTATAATATCTGGAATGCCTCAGGTGGATCTTTAAATTTTAGTTACATACATAATTTTGAAGGTTTCGGGATAGATGATAATTATACATGGTGTATCTTTTTTAAAAATTTTGATAATTATACCGTCTGTCTCCTTTTTGAAATTTTCCTTTCTGGTTCTAGGGCCTGATTATAAATTTTTAGATTTATGTCGGGAAAGAAAAGATCATATCAAAGGTTGCAGAGGATATTATCACTTTGTTTCCCGTGAAAGAATCTCATTTCCCATAGATATGGTGATTATATTTGTACCTAGAATGAAAGGAGCCACATTTTTCTACACCCAATCCTGTGTTGTAGACAACTTGTTAAGGCCACATGAGACCACATGAAGTTTACGCTCCAATAATCAGTTATATATTGACAATATTTGGGAAAATCATACCTAAAGCCATGTATGTTATGCTCAAATCGAAGTAAAAACTGCAATGGGTAACATGTATCACATATTGCATAAAGCCCAATTTGAAAAACATTTTGATCGGCTTTGTAATAAAAAAAATTAGCTCTCTTTCGAATCTTTCAGGCCAAAGGCAAGGAAATTTGCGAAGCTGCAATTATCACCACTAGTGAAGAACCACTGGAAAAAATCCATAGATGAAACTGAACGTGAAATATTTAACAAAGAATTTGATTTCTTTCCCACATATAAATCAACAATGGCATAAAAATTTTCAGATGATTAATCACATGACTTAAACACTTTCATTAGACAAAGGGATTGAACTCGATTTCAATCTCATAAACACTTGCTACTTCTAACTACTCTACTCGAATTCATGTTAAACTTCAATTTTATTAATCACAGTGAACAATTAGAAAAAATAAGAATCCATCTTAGCTCCAAATATCTGAATCTATTAAGCACTAGGAGGGATTTTAAAAAATCAGGACCAAAACCTTTCTATATGAATCTATATGAGATCCCCCATTAGAGAAGCAATGACAAAACTTATATAAACCTTACCTTTCTAATTTGTCTCCCTGAGGTGTGTGGAAACCATTGATGTGCATAGTTGTTGCAGTATGACTTGGATAATTTAGCTTGTTGTTAATAATCATTACTTGAGACTAGCACAGTCCACTAAATTCAAACAATCTGGCAATTCCATTCATAACCAACATTAGTATTTTGTGAAAAATGAGTTCATAACTAGTAATCATCATCTTTCTTAGAGGTACCAAAAGTAAAATACCACCAAAAGTCACTAGGAAAAGGAACCAGCAAATAATTATCCAATAATGGTGCTAGAGGATCCACTTACTCTTTTGGATTAATGCTCCCATAAAAAGGATATTGTGTTGAAAAATACTCAAATTCATAATAGTGGATATTATGTATGAATTTCCGAAATTGGAAGCAATAATAAGAGTCATCCAACACAAAAATTCATCTTTCTTCCTTCTCACCTTGAAAGTTGCAACAAGTCATGCCCTCATTGGAATGACACTAAATTTCAAATATATAAGAAAAATGCAAGCTAGAAAGTGTCGTATGAATACAAAGGGAAAACCTACCTACCTACCCTAACTGAGATAAATGTTGATCAAATAGGAAACATGAGATCACCAATGGAGTTGAACCAACAAATTGTTTAATGTATTGGACTGAATCATGCATTTGATTGCTAGGGAAACATGCACATGAAGGGATAAAGTGTAGAATGAATGAGCAATCCGTACATTCCACTTATAAAAACTACCCCAAAAAGTCCAAAAATACTTAAGGCCTTAACTTAAATGACTCTAAAAATGACCAAACATGATCAATGAAAACATGAGAGTGGTGTGGGTGAAGAACATAAATAAAAAGTGAAGATACCTTTCCCTAAGATGCCTTTGTCATTCTTGTATGCAAAAATGTTTTCCTTTCCCTTTATTCCTACAAGTGAATGCATCTTAGGTATGATGTTGTGCTAGAATAGGGGAAGCCTCCTCAAGTATCTCATTCATGGAGTGGATGTTTCTTTGACACAAAACCTCATGGAATCCAATCACTAAATCTGATGTCGATATGGGATTGTGAAGATAACAACCTCTTCATTCCTTTTGAAGATTGGCACCAAGTATCAATAATGAATCAGACTAGAATTTGAGTTGCACCCTTTTACATTACTTTGTATCAGTGTCATACAAAAAATATATCAAGATGAAAATAAAAACTATCCTTTTCCAAAGTTAGGGAAATTTCAATGAGAACCTTAGTCACAAGTTACAACTTATAGGATATTCCCAAAACAATTTTGAGTCAACTATTGCATCATGAACAACATGAATTTCTCATAATTTAACATTTTTTTCCAACATTTGAGAAATAATCTTGACCATAATCTTCAGTCCGATAGAGAATTTTGTGCTTATTAACAACCATACCCTTAGCATAAAAATCATATATAGGTTGGCTAACTATGTTTGATAATGGCCAATCTTTCTCTTCTTCTTATTTACATCCTAGGGTTGATTCTTGGCTATCATTATTTTAGTTTTGATCATAATCCACATTAAGAACATGATCATATATAATCATATAAAGAATGAGGGCTTATTTTGAAGACATATTACGTTAATGGAATGTTTGGTTTCTTCATCTCCTAATATTCATTGGCTTCATCTAGTTGTGCTTGAGATGAGGCCTCAATCATGTCACAGGAAGGGATGCCACCCGCCGGCTTAATGCTAGCTCTAAGGGAATCTGAAAATGCAAATTGTAAACATATAGCTCCCTTTGCACTAAAATAATACATTTGATTCTCCCAATCCCCATTTGGCTAGAAGAGAGATCTCTTTTCATTCTCCTTCTTATTACCATTTAGACAACCATCAAAGACCCCATGAATATGGCCCTCATTGACACATTCGACATGTTCCTTTATTGACTGCTCTGTCTTAAGTAAATAGCATGCAAGAGTAAGGTTCTTGCAATTGATGTCATACTTATATGGTATATGTGGTGTTTTAGGAGGTCTTAGAACTGGGTCTTTGTGCCCAATCATGTCTTCATCATAATGCTCATTTTGGTAAAATTCTTCGTGAATATTAACACTTGAGGGTGGGAAGTCTCAACTCTTGGGCATATTCATCCTCATTCTCAGCAAGGCTAGTAGTTTCATGGTCCTAAAGTACTCATCAGGCATGTAACTATTTGGATCTACAAAAGTACCTTCTAAAGCAACACCGCCTTTATGAGAACATGTTTGGGAAACATTTTATTTTCTTTAAAGTTATTGATTTTATTTCATGAGAAAAAGTTGTTGACTCTTCATTTCATTCATTATTTGTCCCAAGTCAATTTCCTGAAATTTTAAAGGAGAGGAAGATGCTACATATTTATCTCATTCAAGAACACCATCATTCCCACAAAAATAGAAAGATTGTGCTGTAAGATGATATTGTTCAGATCCTTGAATCTCCTCCTTAGAAAGAGAATTTGGCCCACTAGTTCATGCATTATTTGTATTAACTCGAACTCATGCATATCATTCTTGAGAAAATTAAATTGAGTTGTTGTCTCCTCACATCAATGTCACCATGTGTTCTTCTTGTTTAGGAATGGATGACAACTCACAATCCATTTTTAATGGGTCCTTATTCCAATAATTTTAGAGTTACCATATGAGAATTCCTTGCCTTAATTCTACCATTTTTTCTCACCACAAGCAGAAGCACATTGCATTCAACAGGACAAAGGTTTATTCCTTGGTGGAGCTGACAGGAAATATTTAGTTGTGTTTCCCAAAATATATTAAGATTATACACATAACAAGAAATAAGAAGAGCATGAGAATGCTCTCCTTTCCCATAATACTGTTCCATAAATTTTTTTATATTCACAAGGACAAAAAATCTTCGTCGAAACAATTACAATTTAGATGTTTCCCATCTATCAATTTTCTCCAATGCTTTCTCGGGTGATTGTTAAGCAAGCTCTGGCACAATAATTAAGATGATTTCTCTAGTAAGGAGGGAAATCCAATTCCAAATATTTCACTTGGTTAACTAGTCTATTGTCTAGGAACCCAAATCTCATGGTGGGCTTGGAATCAAGGATTCTAGAAATGGGTGCTAAACTCCTATGAAGGCTAGTGTCAGGGAAGTATGAATGGTGGAAAAAGGTTTTGCAGTTGCACACAAAATATCTCATATGGGAAAGAAAGTAGTCTCCAGATGATATTCTCCAAGTGAGATGATGGCCATCCATTTGGAGACTTATGAAATCTACCATTCCAATAATAATGGATCAGTTTACTTGGATTTTAGGAAATGGTGAAAATATCAATATTTGGAAGAATAACATCATGGGTCACCAGCTACTTGACTCTCAGGATCTCACTCCTTTAAAGATATGATTGGACAACAAGGAGAAAATTCCCTCTTTGACATTTATTCATGGGATAGAGCTTTATATTATTGAGAGGATGGGACATTGGGGCTCCACCTTCACACTTGTTCCATTTGGTAGCCACAATGGAACATAAATTGCATGGATATGCCTTAAAGAACCTCGAGGAATCAGATTGTAGAGGGTGGGGTTTAGCTGAGTGTTCAGTTAAGTAGAGTTATGCCCAAGAACTTTCTCACTCTTCACTTCCCCACAAAGCCTCGATCTGGAGCAAAATATGGCATTCATATGCCTTGTGAAATTAGAGAATTGAATAGTGCACAATGACGTGATGTTTATCTACCCTTCAAATAACACCCTACCAATTTTTAGGAACTCTTGAATGAATTCTTACGTTTCAAAATGAGAAAATCTTCTTCAAACTGTATGAGAAAGGATAGAAACAACATAGTTTAAGAAAGTATGCATGAAGAAAGAGAGTATAAAGACACATACCTCTCACATGATAATTCGAGAGATGATGTGTGAAGAAGCAACATGATATTTTGATTTTACTTGCAATGTCAAAAGATATGGTTTCATGGTAAACATACAAATATGTTACATAAAACTTACAAGACATCATATGAAGTCCAATATTCTCTACATATTTACTTAGACTCCTTTTCTTTACAATTTGTCTCATAATGTTGAGGATCTCTGATAAAATAGTAGCCCGGAGAAGGGCTGGCTAGATTTTATCATAATCTGATAAATTCACTTCACTTACCATAGGAAGTGCAATAAAATAGGTTAGATTAATGGTTTGGATTGATATTGGACATCTCGTCCATGCTTAAATAACCTCATAAAATTAATATGTATTTTATCTCAAATGTATATGTGTGTCCTATAAAAGTATGAATACATTTTAAACCACTCCAGAGCTTCAGAATGGTATTAGTTGACCTGTAGCAACTTCGCCAAAAGATAAGTTCAAGATTTCCTAAATGGGTGGTTGATGAGCCAGCCAGGATTCAATAACCCAGGAGGAAAGTTTGAGTTGAGAGCTTTGAATTTTAATTGCCTCAAACCCAAGGACAACTTATAGGGTAGATAAATTAGAGATCTTAAGGGTAGTGATATGTAAAGTAGAGGATATAAATTAGATTTTTGAAGGACTGTGAGAGCACAATGACGTGATTTGAATTGGAACTAAATATTCATATCATGAAACCTCATTCTGTTTAGATTCTAGAGACCAAAATATTGCCAAATGATACTTGAGATAAATTTCCGATCTACACAGAATCCGTCAAAGTGAATTGTCAGTTAACAAATCTATCATGGCACAATGAAAATCCCTGTGCCATAGTTGACAAATTCACCAATTGTGGCACGTGAAGAGAGTGTAAATAAATTAAATTATATGGAACCAACAAGAAACTAAATGTTTGACAATAAGAGTCTTCCATCTTACCTCTAATTAGATTAGGTAAGTAATTGTGTTCTTCAAAACCTCCATAGGATTCCATAGAAAAGAAATTTCCCTTAACTCTGTCTAGGATAAGAAGCCACCAAATAAAGTGGATCCACTAGATAATGAAGAAAGAAAATGAAAGCACTAATACTATATCAAATTATCAATAAGCAGCAGAGTTTTTCCATAATAGCATACGTAAATCATCATGGAATTCACTCATCAAACACCAACAAGCTTGCAAATACAAGCTCTGTCATCAAACAAGGTATACCATTGTTCTCTATCATTCATCTCTATAATTATAACAAAGGATTTTCTACTACTCTGACTTATCTTAGATATGGAGGCATCCACATGAGTTACAATCTTTAAAGCATACATATTGAGCACCTTGTCGTACTAGATTATGGCCATACTCGCAATTCATCAATCATTTTCATGAATATTTATGCACAAGTTTGTGGCCTAAACCTTGTTACCATAATGCAGGTACTGTTAAACCCTAGCAGCCAACTTGATCAACACAAGCTCCAGAAAGAAATAATGATGGCCTACCTATGCAAGTGGACTTATATTTTTTATCTCTAAACAAACTGTGCTATACACTTCAATGTACCTTAATCAATCACAATGTAAATATGATTTCCAATCCTTGAAACTAGTCCAAGTTTCAATAATAGCTCAAATTCAATTGTATCATCATAGCTCAGATTTATTGAGAAATATTGCTACACAACAACTCTTTCTTATATCTTGGTAAGCTTTGTTAGTGACGATATGGATATTCAAGCTAACCAAATGAAACCTTTAATTTTAATGGTTCAATTTGAGCCCTCATGAGAAAATTTTATTTTGTCTTCAAGTTCAATACAACAAGTATATTCTCCAGCAAGGATTGCCACCTCTTGCCACATCTAGACTTTGTAGTAGGTTTCACAAAGATTTCATAGGACTGATCTGTAGATATGCTCCTTGAATCTCTAAAAATACTATTTATGTCCTCTATTGCAAGACAAATCTCTGAACAAAACTAATGATCACAGAAATGATGCAAGATAAAGGTCTGCAAAATTGTTTTATGGAGCTTCTTCTTAATATATCAATACCAGTCAAATTCTAACCCTAGGAGATCTGAAATTTACCACCCTAGGAACCTTAAGAGTTTTGAATATGTAATCAAGGGAGAGAAATTATGTGCTATAATTAAGTTCTCCCTTCTACAAAAATATAGTCTTAAGATCATCTAGAAAATGATGCAAACATACCATACTCAAGGCTGCAAAAATTTCACTTGAAATTGCATGACAATTACGATGAGAAACCTAAAATTGCATAGCAGTGGCTTCAAAGGAACATGTCTTCCAAAAAACGTAAATTAGCCCTTTGTCAAAAATACCTTATAACAATTACTAAGTCTACACACATCAACTCTATTAGGTGTTAAAATGGGTCTCCATGTGTCCCAAATTTGGGCCTTAATAGGGCCACAAATATTTCCTGCAAGAAGGTTCCACCAATTCAAAATAAAAGACTACCATAAAAGTTCCAAATGAACCTAATGAGAGTCCCATACATGCTACAGAAGGGCAGTGTATATAACCCATAGATCAACTTGAAGACTTGTGTTCAGAGATTTCATTTCAATCACTTTGTAAGGCCAAACTTAAGCCTTAGGATTTGCGTTGGAATAACCTCCATAAAAAATGTCAAATATAAACACCAAACCTCAGATAAGGGAAAGTGACCTCAGCCAATGCTCCAGGGAAACCATAAGCTAAAATAGAAAGGTTAAATACCAAGAAGTGTTTCAGAACATTGACCTACTCCCATGAATTTGGTTGACTACCCAAAGACCATAGATAATTAGAGATGTCTCAATGCATTAGATGTCACTGCACCATTAGCACATCCATGCATATATTAATATCTGATTTTTGGAAAAACAGTAGGGTGAAAGGAAGTAAAATAGAACATATATTTTAACGAGGCAGAAAGGCACAATATGCTTTTGAGAGACCTTCCCTTTGCATATATTTAAATATTTAAATCAAATCCATCCCATGAATGGGAAAACAATAAAGATATGGGGTGACTCCATTATGGGAAATATTCCCTTAGCCTAAAGTCCTATGCAGAAAATAATGGTTTTCAGATTCTTTTTGATTTCTCCATTTGAAGTGAATATGATAAAGCAATTTGGAAAGGATGGAAGTAGCCTTCAAATCTTTCACTTAATTTGATAAAGCACTAGTAGTCCCTAAAATATTGAGCTCCAATTGCTTTTAGAAAAGATAAATACCCCTCACAGGGAAACACAAGGAAAATACAATGTAAAGCAAGTTTACCTTCCTATTTTGAAACGGTCTACTTATGGATTCTATGTGTTTCCATCATGTGGAACAAGATCTTTCTCAAAACATAGATTCCTTATGCATCAGAGTGCATATGAAGTTGGTAATTGTTGAGAACTAGTTCAAAAACTGTATACTTTGTCCACCATGGTAGTGTTGTTGCAAAGATCGTGATGTATCCATGACCCATCTTTTCCATGACTACCCTTTAATGATCTCACTATGGAACATTATTATCTCTAAGACAAATATTGCTCTATCTTCTAGACCATCCAGCTGGGATCAATTTTTTTTTTTTGTCTATTATAAAAACTACCCTAGAGTCATTACAGGAAATAACATAAACAAATCCCTCTTACCCATCATCCTTAGGTTTTCTTTGTGGCAAGTCTGGCTAGACAAATTAAATCCCATTTAGCTGAGCACTTAAAAAGTTTCATGTGTTGACATAATCAAAGAATTTATTATGACATATTACCAAATAATAAAGGACATAGAGAGGCTCAATCCCAAAGTGAAATAGTGGATCAATGACTGGCACCCTACATAATGGACAGTGGTAGATGTGACGCAAGAAATAGTCAGAAAATCGTTCATTGCATCTTAACCTCTCTCAGAAAATCACATGAGACACAACTACATCTTACATATATGAATGCACACAACTACAATCTTACATTGAGGAATGGACACAATACTAAAAGCATAAAATTCAGTAATCAAGGTTTGCATCTCAGATTGGAAATTATCCAAATGAAGCAAAAGAAAATGGATGGAATTTTTTACCTTCCATAATATAATTTTCAAACCAAAACCTTTAAATGTTTCACCTTCAAACCAAGAAATTTTTCAAGGCATATAGAAGGTATGCTTTTTCTAGGAATCAACCAATGTATAGTTTTCCCCTGCAGCCTCCTGTAACATAAAACCATTAGGTTAGAAGATCTAGCACTATCCATATCCATTATCATACAATTGTGCAAAATTAGTGGACCATCATTTACCTCTCGAAACAAACTCCATCAAAGATTTTAGCTTTGACTTCCTATAGATTATAATGTCTGCCTTTCTATCATGAACGACCTTTTGCATATTTCTTTTCGTTGTGCACCAAACATCCAACATTCCAAGAATTTATTTTTGTTTTCATGATCAAAGATTTATTGATTCACTAAATCATTGAAAGTGTTGTGAAAAGGAATTGTAGAAGGTATAATTGTGTCCTTGGGCTCACTTTTGTCTATATCCAACCTATTTTCACCATTTATCCTTGTAGCATGGTATACTTATTGTGTCACATGTCTTGAAATTTTTCCATATTAAAGTGATAGGAATAAGTGGCTTTTATATGTTGACCAACATAAACTCCAATTTTCCTCTTCTTCCCCATCCCCTTGGATGTTATGAGAGTTGTGCTTCCTCACTCTTGTGTTCCCAATAGCACTGTGTATTCACTTTTCTCAGGACATCATTTTCCAATATATCATACCTTTTATAATGATTGATGACTCCAATGAGGAGCCTGCCTCTCACTCTATTCATTTGGCCTCAATATCTAGATTCAACATTCCTAGACATACGCTCTATTTTATTTCACGCATTCACCCAAATTTAGTAGTTAGCATTTTTATTGTACTCCTATCTTCAATTAAAGTTTCTTTTAGCTAGGGAATTAATCGTTATCTTTATCTGCTTTTTGGTAGCCTTGATTTGGGAGTTTCATTCACAGTCCCACTTCTTAATTACATTGGATATTCTCTCTTAGTCCCATTGGCCTACTTTTGTGATGATTAGTTAGAAACAAATAAAATTATCTTATCTTATGCTATTTGATTCCAACACCCATAATTTCCCTAAAGGCTTAACAATGTGTTCCACGGAACCACCTATATACTCCAATCAAGAAATTTTATTCTATCCACAAAGAATATATTTTGAATAGAATTGTTGATGTCAAGCTAAGCCTATCAAGATTGTACATAATGTGGTATATAAGTCATGTTCCACAACCCAGCTTGTAGTTGCTTTAGTACTACTCTCATTTAAAAGTTGGACCGATTCTGGCACATACTAAGCCACACATTGATTTGACATTCCAAGAGTTGGCCTTTTTCAACCTTTTCACTGTCTTCATAAGAAGGCATTCTCCTCATGGATTGAAGAATTATTGCCTACCCGGTTAATTCGTCAGAGATTTCTTGAGCTATAGTAACCTCAGACAAATCACCCATGTAGTAAGCACTACCCATAGAACCTTCTTTTCTAGATCATTATAGAATATTTATGAACTACAAAAGAGGATTTTTCCTCATTAAACTCCTTAAAGTTGTCATTGTTTGCTAACGGGTTAAGAGGATACTCATTTTCAGTACATTCAATGGATGACTTGAACTCTCTTTTTTCTTTCATCTCCAATAAACCCTACTCCATGATCTAATGAATCCCAGACTCATTAGAAAATGTCATAATTTTATTTATGTTTCCATCAATTTTAACTTGTGAACTCTTAATTTTCTTCAAAGAAGATACTTTTCAAGATGTCACAAACATGTCTTCTAACAAAAAAAAACTTTTCATCCAATTATCATTAGACTGGAAAACATGTTTGTTGAAGGAAATGAGAAAAAATAAATCCTTCCGTGTTGTTGACTTTCATTAACCCCATTTCAGATATAGTTCCAACTTTTTTCCATGTGGAATTTATGGCTCATGAGTGATATGGAACCTTGGTTGAGTTTGCTACACCATGAGTAACTGTCTTTATTTTTCTTCCCCTCTTAATATGTTGTCTTCACTGCATGTAGCTAAGAAAACAGGCAGAAAAAGCAAGATATATTCCCTATATCAAGGGATGGCTTGCTGGGAGAATCTTGGAGGGAATCCTCATGGAGAGGTTCACTTGTTACATGAGAAATAGATTTTAATTATTAGTGTCTCCCCTTGAGAGCTTTAGGATTTATCATTAGAGTCAAAGAGTCAATTTCATGTATGAAGAGCTCTTCTTGAGCATATGTCAAATCAATAGAAGTCTATGTAGCCCTCTAACAACAAGCACAAAGTCCTCTCTTCATGTCGGCTTCCAAATGAGGTGACAAACTTATGTTGGCTCACATTAAGGAAACCCACACATTCAGATGCTCAAGGCAGCTTATTTATATGGATGAATCACTATATATAGGAGCTTACAATATTTGAATTACCACAGAATAGACTTCACACACGTCTAAAATTTTCGGTGGATAAGAAAGTAAGATAGTTTCAGATCTCCATAGAAAGGTCTCTCTAAATTTTAGATAGTGTGGGTGATAAAATTTTGAAGGGAATCAGATCCCTCTAGAAGCTCAAATCACGTAGAAAAAAGTCCAAGGTGGTAGCAATATGGAAGCTCGGATCACAGTAGCAAAAAGTCTAAGGTGGTAGAAAGACAAAAGCTCGAATCACAAGGGCAAAAAGTCTAAGGTGAAAACAAGACTAAAGCTTAGATCACTAACGTAGTAATTTCAATGTAGAAGTTAAGATCTATGACATGAATATATTCACATTGAATATAATCACAATATAGATGTTGCTCTATGATACTTTTGTCTGAGTGTTATATCAAGTTCAAGTAAGGCATCATTGATGACATAACACGTCATTGTTGGTAATGCTATTGTTATAAGGTATTATCTCTGTGATAAGGGCTCATGAAGGAAATATATTTTTCAAGGTAGTAATGAAGATCTCAAAATGGAAACAATAATAAAAGCATAAAATTCAATAACTAAGGTTCGTACCTCATATTGGCAATTCTCCAAATGAAGCAAAGAAAATCGATGGAATTCTTTACCTTCCATAGTATAATTTTCAAACCAAAACTTTTAAATGTTTCACCTTCAAATCAAGTACTTTTTCAATGCCTATAGAAAATAACCGTATGATTTTTCTAGGGTACAATCAATGTATAGTCTTCCCCTGCACCCTCCTGTAACATAGAACCATCATAATTGAATATCTAGAAGTTAGTTTCTAATTATGTTAGAATATCTAGCACTATCTATATCCACTATCATACAAATGTATAGAACTAGTGAACCATCATTTACCTTACAAATCAAACTCCATCAAAGGTTTGAGATTTGACTTCTTATATATTATAATGTCTACCCCTCTATCTTAAACAACCTTTCCTGCTAGTACTGCATATTTCTTTCCTCTATGCACCAAACTTCTAACATTCCAAGAATTAAATTTTGTTTTCATGATCAAAGATTTGTTGACTCATTAAATCATTGAAATAGTTGTGAAAAGGAATTGTAGAAGGTATAACTATGTCCTTGGGCTCGCTTTTGTCTATATCCAACCTATTTTCACAATTTATGCTCATAGCATGGTATACTTATTGTGTCATAGGTCTTGACTTTTTCTCATATTAAAGTGATAGGAAGAAGTGGCTTCTATATGTTGACCATGACAAACTCTAAAATGTGCCGAGTTTTCTCTTCTTCCCCACTCCCTTGGATGCTATGAGAGTTGTGCTTCCTTGCTCTTCTGTTCCCAAAAGTACCGTGTAGTCACTTCCATGAGGACATCATTTTCGAGTACATCAGTCGTTTTACAATGATTGGTGATTCCAATGATGAGCCTACCTCTCACTCAATTCATTTGGCCTCAACAACTAGCTTTTGCATCCCTAGACATACTGTATATGTTTTTTACCCATTAACCTAGATTTAGTTGTTAGCATTTCTCCTGTACTCTTATCTTCTCTTAAAGTTTGTTTTAGCTAGGGAATTGATCTTTATCTTTATCTGTTTTTTGGTAGCATCAATTTGGGAATTTATTTCACAATCCCACTTTTTAATTACATTAGATATTCTCTCTTAGTCCCATTGACCTACTTTTGTGATGATTAGTTGGAGAGAAAGGAAATTATCTTATCTTATTCTATTTGATTCCAACACCAAGAATTTTCCCAAAGGCTTCACAATGTGTTCCATGCAACCACCTATATAATCCAATTAAGAAATTTTACTCAATCCACAAAGAATATCTCTTTTCAATAACATTGTTGATGTCAAGATGACCCTATCAAGATTCTACATGATGTGGAATATCAGTCATGTTCTACAACCCGGCTTGTATAGTTTCTTCAGTACTACTCTCATTTAAAAGTTGCATCAATGTTAGCACTTCCTAAGCCACACATTGATTCCACTTTCCAAGAGTTGACCTTTGTCCATCTTTTACTTGTCTTCGTAAGAAAGCATTCTCCTCATGGATTGAAAAATTATTGCCTACCTATTTAATTCATCATAGATTTCTTGAGCTATAGGAACCTCAAACAAATCACCTATGTAGTAAAAGCTCCTCATAGAACCTTCTTTTCTCAATCATTATAGAATATTTCTAAACTACAAAAGAGCCTTTTGCCTCATTAAGCCCCTTAAAGTTGTCATTGTTTGACAAAGAGTTAAGAGGATACTCGTTTTTAGTACTTTCAAGAGACAACTTGAAATTTCCTTTGGTCTTTCATCTCCATTAAACCCTACTCCATGATACAACACATCCCATAGCCATTAGAAAATGTCATAATTTTATTTATGTTTCCATTAATTTCTACAGTCTTAATTTTCTTCAAAGAAGACAATTTTGAATATTTCACAAACATGTCATTCTAAGGAACAAAACTTTTCACCCAATTATCATTAGACTAGAAAACATGCTTGTTGAAGGAAATGAGCAAAAAGAAAGCCTTTTGTGTTGTTGACTTTCATTAACCCCATTTGGGATATAGTCCTAGCTTTTTTCTATTTGGAGGCTTTGGCTCATGAGTGATATGGAACCTTGGCCGAGTTTGCTAGGCCATGAGTAACTGTATTTATTTTTCTTCCCCTCTTAATATGTTGTTTTGAGTGCATGCAACTGAGAAAACAGGCAAAAAAAGAAAGAGATATTCCCTGTATCAAGGGATGGCTTGCTGGGAGAATCTTGGAGGGCATCCTCATGGAGACATTCACTCGTTTCATGAGAAATATTTTTTATTTATTAGTGGCTCCAATTGAGAGCGTTAGGATTTAACACTAGATTCAAAGAGTCAATTTCATGTATGAAGAGCTCTTCTTGAGCATATGTCAAATAAATAGAAGTCTATGTAACCCTCCAATGACAAGCATACAATCCTCTCTTCATGTCGGCTTCCAAATAATGTGACAAACTCATATCAACTCATATTAAGGAGACCCACCCATTCAGATGCTCAGGTTGCCTTAAGCATATGGATGAATCACTATATATAGGAGCCTAGGTTCATTGTATTACAGCATAACGCACTTCACATACCTCTAAAATTTTTGGTGGATAAGACAATAAGATAGTTTCATAGCTCCATAGAAAGGCCTCTCTGTATTTCAGCCAATATGGGTGATAAACTGTTGAATGGAATCATATCCTATAGAATCTCGAATTACAGTGGAAACAAATCTAAGGTGGCAGGAAGACAGAAGCTCAGATCACAATGGGAACAAGTCTAAGGTGGAAGTAAGAGAAAAGCTTAGATCACAGGGGCAACAAGTTTAAGGTGGCAGAAAGACTAAAGTTTAGATCATAGTGGTATTAATCTCAATGAAAAATTTTAGATCTATGAAGTGGACATATTCATAGTGAATCTAATCACAGTATCAATGATTCTCTACAATACTTTTGTCTCAGTGTTATATCAAGTGAATGTAAGTCATCATTGATGACATAAAACTTCGTTATTGGTAATCCTATTATTATAAGGTATTACATTTGTGATAAGTGCTCATGAAGAAAACATATTTGTCAAGGAAGTAATGAAGATATCAAAATGGACAAAACACTAAAAGAAAAAAAATCAACAACCAAGTTTCATACCTTAGATTGGCATTTCTCAAAATGAAGCAAAAGAAAATGGATGGAATTCTTCACCTTCCACAGTATAATTTTCAAACCAAAACTTTTAAATGTTTCACCTTCAAATCGATAACTTTTTGAAGGCCTATACGAAATAAGGGTATGATTTTGCTAGGGATCAATCAATGTAGATTCTTCCCCTAAACCCTCCTGTAACATAGAACCATAATAAAGCAATGTCTAGAAGTTAGTTTCCAATTACGTTAGAAGATCTAGCACTATCCATATCCACTATCATAGAATTGTACAGAACTAGTGGTCCATCATTTACCATACAAATCCAACTCCATCAAAGGTTTTAGATTTGACTTCCTATAGATTATAATGTCTACCCTTCTATCTTGAAAAACCTTGCCTACTAGTACTGCATATTTCTTTCTACTATGCACCAAACTTCTAACATTCCAAGAATTTAATTTTGTTTACATGATCAAAGATTTGTTGATTCATTAAATCATTGAAAATATTGTGAAAAGAAATTGTAGAAGGTATAATTGTGTCCTTGGTCTCACTTTCGTCTATATCCAACCTATTTTCACCATTTATCCTTGTAGCATGGTATACTTATTGTGTCATGAGTCTGGGCATTTTTTCATATTAAAGTGATAGGAAGAAGTGGCTTCTATATTTTGACCATGAAAAACTCTAAAATGTGCCATGTTTTCTCTTCTTCCCCACCCCCATGGATGTTATGAGAGATGTGCTTCCTGGATCTTGTTTTCTTAATAGCATCGTGCAGTCACTTCCCTGAGTATATCATTTGTTAGTACATTAGCCCTTTTACAATGATTGATGACTCCAATGAGGAGCCTTCCTCTCACTCTATTCATTTGGCCTCAACAGCTAGCTTCAATGTCCCTGAACATACTCTCTATTGTATTTCACCCATTCACCTGGATTTAGTTGTTAGCATTTATCTTTTACTCCTATCTTCTCTTAAAGTTTATTTTATCTAGGGAAATGATCCTTATATTTATTTATGTTTCGGTAGCATTAATTTGGGAGTTTCTTTCACAGTACCTATTTTCAATTACATTGGATATCCTCTTTTAGTCCCATTGACCTACTTTTGTGACGATTAGTTAAAAACAAATAAAATCATCTTATCTTATTCTATTTGATTCCAACACCAATAATTTTCCCAAAGGCTTCACAATGTGTTCCATGCAACAACCTATATAAGCCAATCACGAAAGTTTATTCTATCCACAGAGAATATCTCTTTTGAATAGCATTATTGATGTGGAATATCAGTCATGTTCCACAACCCATATTGTACATTTTGTTTACTACTCACATTTAAAAGTTGCAATGATCCTGGACCTTCCTAAGCCACACATTGATTCCACATTCCAAGAGTTGGCCTTTGTCCACCTTTCCACTACTCATAAGAAGGCATTCTTCTCATGGATTGAAAAAATATTCTTGCCTAGTTAATTTGTCATAGATTTCTTGAGCTATAGGAACCTCAAACAAATCCCCCATGTAGTAATAACTGCTCATAGAACGTTATTTTCTTGATCATTATAGAATATTTCTAAACTACAACAGAGGATTTTGCCTCAATAAACTCCTTAAAGTCATCATTGTCTGCTAAAGAGTTAAGAGGACACTCTTCTTTAGTACATTCAACAAACGACTTGAACTTTCTTTTGTATTTGATTTCTAGTAAGCCCCACTCCATGATCTAATGTATCCTAGAGTCATTAGAAAATGTCATAATTTTGTTTATGTTTCCATTAATTTTAACTTTTTCCATCTTAATTTTCTTCAAAGAAGATATTTTTGAAGATGTGACAATCATGTCATTCTAGGGAACAAAATGTTCCACCCAATCATCATTAGATAGGAAAACATGCTTGTTGAAGGAAATGAGTAAAAAGAAAGCCTTTTGTGTTGTTTACTTTCACCAGCCCCATTTGAGATACAGTCCCATATTTTTTCCATGTTGAAGCTAGGGTTCATGAATGATATGGAACATTGGATGAGCTTACTAGACCATGAGTAATTGTCTCTATTTTCTTCCCCTCCTAGTATGTTGTCTTGAGTGCATGCAACTAAGAAAACAAGTAGAAAATTCCATAGATATTACATGTATCAAGTGATGGCTTCCTGGGATAATCTTGGAGCATAGCCTCATGAAGATGTTCACTCGTTTCATGAGAAAGAGATTTTATTTAGTAGTGGCTCCCACTGAGAGCCTTAGGATTTATCACTAGTGTCAAAGAGTCAATGTCATGTATGAAGATCTCTTCCCTAGCATATGTCAAATAAATAAAGGTCTATGTATCCTTCCGATGACAAGCACATGGTCCTCTCTTCATGTTAACTTCCAAATAAGGTTAAAAACTCATGTCGACTCACATTAAGGAGACCCACCCACTCGGATGTCAGGTCGGCTTAAGTATATGGATGAATCACTATATATAGTAGGCTAGGCTCTTTCATTACCACAAAACACACTTTCCATACCTCTGAAATTTTCAGTGGATAAGACAGTAAAACAGTTTCGGATCTCCAAAGAAAGGTCTCTTTATGTTTCAGACAGTATGGGTGACAAAATGTTGAAGGGAATTGGATCCCTCTAGAAGCTAGGATCACAGTGGCAACAACTCTAGGGTGATAGCAAGGCAGAAGCTTGGATCACAGGAGTAGCATGTGTAAGGTAGTAGCATGACTAAATCTTTGATCACAGTGGTAGTAATCTTAGTTAATAAGCTTGGACCTATGGAGTGGATATATTCACAGTGAATATAATCAGAGTATAGATTCTTCTCTACAATACTTCTGTCTCTATGTTATATAAAGTGAGAGTAAGGCACCATTGATGACATAACAGTCCATTTTTTGTAATCCTATTATGATAAGGTATTATCTCTATGATAAGGGATCATGAAGGAAACAAAGTTGTTAAGGAAGTAATGAAGATTTCGGTATCAGGACAATGATGAAGATCTTGGTGGACATTAAGATTCTAATAAGCTTGTCATTTTGTCTTAATTTTCTTCAAATAAGATATTTTTGAAGATGTCACAAACATGTCATTCGAGGGAACAAAACCTCTCACCCAATTATCATTAGACTGGAAACCATGCTTGTTGAGGTAAATGAGCAAGAAGGAAGCCTTCTATGTTGTTGGCTTTCATTAACCCCATTTGAGATATAGTCCCAACTATTTTCCATGTGGAAGTTATGGTTCATGAATGATACGAAACCTCAACTGAGTTTGCTAGATAATGAGTAACTGCCTTTATTTATCTTCCCTCTTAATATGTTGTCTTGAGTGCATGCAGTTGAGAAAACAAGTAGAAAAGGAAAGGGATATTACCTATATCAAGGGATGGCTTGCTGGGAGAATCTTAGAGGGCATCCTCATGGAGATGTTCACTTCTTTCAATCTATTGCCTTATGGAGACATTCACTCGTTTAAATCTAATCGACATGCATTTACCATTGATAGAAAATATTCCATGTCATCTTTGGAAAGCTTGTGAATGGCATGAGGGCCCTTCCGAGTGAAGAGAAATGGAGCCCAACCAAAAGGGAATTTCTCATATGTGTTTCCTCAGCTTTTGCTACCCAAAAGGCTAGACTCGCCTAAGGGATCACTCCAACAACTTCCATTGACAACATCTCAATGTAAGGCACCCTCAACTTATCCCTCAGGCGGGGGCCAATCTAGTTTCAATCTTCAAAAGAGGCTGGAAATGGATTCAACAAGCTTGATGATTTTATCAAAGAGAGGAGGCCTCAACACATATCGGATCACAATGTGATGGAAATTTCAGTTTTTGGGATTTGGTTTCCATAGAAAAATATTTTGCAACATCAGATTGGGCTCCAAATGGAATGTACAAAAGTAATATTTGGTATTTATCTGTGGCTTCATGTCTGGGAGTGAGAATGTGGGATAGTTTTTATATTACAAATCAAACCCTATTATGTACCAGAATGGTAGTATCATGCTTTTAAAGATCAAGTAAAATATGGGAATGACTCACCAAGTTTTGAATATATCCAGAAGAGAACAACTGCTTCAAGAAGATAGATATTGCCAATGACAATGAGAATAGATACCTCTAAGTTTTTGAATGAATATTCGATGATGAAATTTGATATTGGAATTGCCATGATCAATGGACTGAAATATTGGGCCTGTTATGATCAGTGGACTGAAGATTCGATGGTGGCATACAGTGTTTGGTTAGCTAGTCGTAAAACCATAATAATTCACAACTCTCTCAGATGTCATTTTCCTGCACTATGAAACATTTTTCCTGCACTATGCAAAATTTGTAGTTGGGACGGGAATTATAAAGAAAAATTAAAGTTTAAATTTTTAAAAAGTGTTAAAATTTTCCAATGCTAAAAAAATAGATATAATATTTTATTTGCATTTATATTATAGTTGTATTTGAAAAGCTAATAGGTTTTTACATGCTTTTGGTTGTGATAATAGGTGGTACTTATAATAATAATAATAATAATAACAATAATAATAATTTAATTTTAAGGTTATGTTTTTATGCAATGATTTTGCTATTAAAGTTTATGGAGGAAAAATGTGAGATGTTGGAAGGAAACAAGTGCTTTTAACTTGGTTTTATTGAATACATTTAGGTGTTCTTGCATATTAGGTGGGTAAAAATAAAATAGAGTATACAATACATGGATTTAATAGTTGAAAACAAATGTTAGTTTATTAAAGTTCATATGTCAAGTTTGTAAGGAGTAGGATATACATCTTTCTTTCATTTAAATATATTCAAATTGTTGCGTGAATGGGGTTGTAAGACCCTATGTTTTCATCTTGAGAAAATGGAGTTCTCTCCTAGTCATCCACATAGTTTAGGTTGTTATAAGCAAAGTAGGTGTTTTTCCTTAAGACGTGAACATTTAGTTTTAGGAAGTGCGATAAAGTGGTTTCAATGAGGCATTAAAATAGGGAATGACAATGCACATTCAAGATGCTAGTGTTAGGTTTTTCTTCAGGTATGAGTGCATGTCTAAGAAGAATCTAAAAGAGGTTGAAGAGTTTGAATAGTTAGAGATGTTGGAGGGTTGTAGTCTCAATAATAGTCTTAGATGAGTAATTTAAGGACCATGAGAAGTTGTGAAGAAAACATATGACATTTGATAAGTTTCACAAAGGAAAATTGGTAGTGGTACTAAGTGAACATTCCTTGATCAAAGTTCATACCCTCTCCTTAGCACTACCACTTTGCAAGACAAAGAAGAAATGTGAAATAGATGTGCAAACCACTAAATAAGTTGGTAATGTTGTTGAAACATATATAGGTGGTCATGTCACGTTGCAAAAGGAGGTGTTGGCCCACTCCCATTTTTGATGATTTTTCAACCATTGAATTTAATTCCCTGTGAATGTGATCAAATGATATGAACCTAAATATTTTAGTAAGCTACATAATTCTAATCATCCTCATATCCAATAAAGAAGTGTATACAGAAGTATAACCTTTCATCCAGTTTATAATAGCCTTTGAATCCCTTATGACTTGTAATTCTAGATTGTTGAAGTAATGCAATTAAGATGACTAACATAAACGACTGATTCATATTATTGTAGTTCTTGTTAGTTAGTCATATTTTTTCCTTGACTAAATTAGTCATTCACGTTAGTCATTTTAGTAGTATTACTTCTAAGCTAGTCGTATATTTTAACTCGAGACTAAATTAGTCATTTATGTTAGTCATTTTTAGTTGGATATCTTAATATTGCAAATTTTTTGTAGTATTTCACTTGGAAAATTTTTTGTGACTAATGTTTTTAGCCACCTAGTCACTAATTTTACCATTTTCTACTAGTGGTAGGAACCTCTCAAGAGAACACA
Organism: Pinus taeda; assembly: GCA_000404065.3. Lineage (NCBI taxonomy): Eukaryota > Viridiplantae > Streptophyta > Pinopsida > Pinales > Pinaceae > Pinus > Pinus taeda. The sequence continues at coordinate 156,266 of APFE030878433.1, forward strand.
CCAAGTTCATGATAAGTAAGTGATGCAGGATCACCTACATTACCTTAGGTAGCATTCCCTATCATTGGGAAAGGAAGAGTTGTGAGCCAAGAACCCAATGCAGAATATATCACTCAAGCTCAGGAGCGATAATGGGTTAGGTTGGCCTAAGCAACCAAAGGCATCATCATGAAATAGTGAGGCTTGTTTAGGAGTCCACCAAATCCCTGAGGCAGAGGCATAGTCAACAATATTGGTCCGATGAAGTTTGTATGATGACAAAGCTTGTAGTTGAGGAGGTTGCAAAGCTCTATGTTTAAGAGATTAGGCGATGCAATTTGTAGGTCCCGTAAATGTGTCGTGATCATAATGAGGAGGTTGGCATTTTTTGGGTGCATAAGAGTGAGCCCAAGTAATTATAGGAATGCTTGGTATAACCTTATCTATTTTTAAGAGATTAGGCGATGCAAATTATAGGTCCCTTAAATGTGTTGTGATCATAATGAGGAGGTTGGCATTTTTTTGGCGCATAAGAGTGAGCCCAAGTAATTATAGGAATGTTTGGTATAGCCTTATTCTTTGGATGGTCAAAACCCTATTCATGTGAGGCCTCTCATTGTTGGAACTAGATTCCCCTCATATGGTTGGTCAGAATGATGGGGTAGAAATTTGTAGAGCCTGAAGCCCGGAAGATGATTTAATTTAGAGCCAGAGATGCAACGGTAAAAGATGTTGGGATTCTGTTGAGAGACGGAAAGAACAACTTGTCTCATCACTCAGATTCATCGAGAGGGGAAGCTTTCAAAGGTGGTCACCTTGGAAGCCCATAAGGTCAGATCCCTAGAGTGTTGAGAAAATGATTTGTAAAGGGATCCAAGTTCAAGGGTTCCCATTTATTAAGTAATACCAAGTGTGAATACATTCTTTGAGGAATACCTCACTCTCCTTAAACTAGACAGGTGGCGACTTATCGTCAGGTGGAGATGATATTAGCATGATGTTGTGAAGGACAAGCGAAAAAAAGTTTGGGTGTTTTAGGTAACCAAGGGAGCCACATACGGTTGACAAGTGAACCTCTTGCATGATGACACATGGTATGGATTACATCCTCATGTTCTCACTTCGGCGATGGTGAGACCCGCGAGGTCACAAAACTCATAAATGTTGATGGTTGAATGCCTTGAGGAATTATGGGTATGAGGGAGAATCAACTGATGGAGCATTTGTTGATGAAGAAATTCTCTATCACTTGGGGCTGTTAGCCTAGAAGTATTTTGATATGAGCACTAGGGTATTGGAGGCTTGGATCCCATAAGTACACTAGCAAATAATTCGGGGAGGGTTACGTGGCAGTCATAATATCATATTTTCATAACCATTGTAGAAAGAAATGTTGGAAGAGATAGGGTAATGAGATGAATACAGGATGGTGGTTGGACACACACCAACACGATAGGACGTTCGCAGGAAGGTAGGTCAGAGTCGTAGAGTAGTGGTATGTCAGCCAAAAGGTGATAATATGGGGGGAATCTCAACATGAGAGTTCAAGATGCATCCAAGGTCCCGGAGTCATGCCACACCAACTGAAAGATTGGGATTGCGAAGGGAAATCCATATTATAATTTGAAGGTGTGTTGGGGTCCTCGAGCCACATCGAATTAGTCAACGGGACACGTATGTATAATAATAATAATAGTACCTCATTCATTAAACGTGAAATGAATGGGTCGGGTAAATTATAGTGAATGATACCTACCTTAGGAATCATGGTCTATTTATAAGCGACCTATTGTGAGCTATAGTGCATAGCCATGGTTCACCATGGAGGCTTATAATGGATGAATAGGGTTAAAAATATTAATCTGAGGGTTTATAATATTAATCATACAATTTATAATCTTAGGGTTTAATATATTAACATTAAGGTTTCTAATGTTATGATTTATAATAATAATATTAGGGTTTATTATATTGGGTTTTATACTATTATGGTTTAATATTGTGACATTAGAGTAATAAAATAATATACCCAATGTTTCATTATGACAAATATTGTCTCAATACGATAATCAATTGGACAATCATTGTCGCAATGTTATGTTACATTGCAATTTAATCAACATCACCTTGCAACATTATAAAATTACGATTTAATATTAGGGTTTATAATATTAATGTTAGGGTTTATTATATTAGGTTTTATAATGTTATGGTTTTATATTAGGGTTTAATATTGTGATGTGGAATTAAAGAAAATTTTAGGGGTGTAGTTTCGCAAATGGGCTATTTTTTAAACATTTTCTGAAGAAAAAAAAAATATTCGCCAACTTTGCTAAAAAATCACCTATTTTTTACATATATAAGATTAAATGGATGATATTCACCAAAATAATACCATTTTTAATTATAAATTACATGTTTTTTTCTAAATATTCGCCTACATTCTATATGTATGAATTTTCAAACCAAAATAGTCCCTTATAATACTACATATAGGAAAAATAATAAATCCTTAAAAAATTTCCTGGTTGGAGTGGCGTAAAAATCTATCTAATGTCACATTATGACAAACATTACCCCAATATGATAATTATTGTCGGAATGTTACATTCCATTATAATTTATTTAATGTCACAATGTTATATTATAAAATGGAATTTAATAGAAATATTATGATATTAGGGCTTTTAAATATTGGGTTTATAATTTATAATATTAAGGTTTCATAGGGTTTGTGATGTTAATCCTAGAGCTTATAATATTAATCCTAGGGTTTATAATACTAATCAATATGATAATCATTGTTGCAACATTTATAATCTCTTGGGTTTACAATATTAATTGTAGGGTTTAATATTAATGATTCGCTTTATAGTATTAATCTTACGGTTTATAATATTAATTCATAATATGTATAACAATGTATTAGTGTTTATAATAATAATATTAAGTTTGATATATAAATATCAAAGTTTATAATATTAATTCTAGGATTTGTATTCCCTTAGGCTTATAATATTAATCCCAAGGGTTTAGAATATTAATTCCGAATGGCTTAATATAAAACCTAAATTTTAAGGTTTTATGATGTTAGGGTTTTATATTAGGGTTTAATATTGTGACACCAAAATGGTACAAAATTCTATTGAATGTTACATTGTGTCAAACATTCTCTTAATATGAGAATCATTTTAACAAACATTATTGGACTATTACATTACATTGCAATTTGTCCAACGCCACATTGTTACATTACGAATTTGGGGATTAATATTAGGTTTATAATATTAGGTTTTGTTAATATTAAGTTTATGATATTAAGGTTTAATATTGGGTTGATAATTTCGAATATTAGGGTCTATAGTATTTATGATATGGTTTAATATTAATCCTAGAGTTTATAATATTAATCAATCTCGCAATTATTTTGACCATGTTTATAATCCCTTGTGTCTATAACACTAATATTAGAGTTGAGATTCCTAAGATTTTATATTATTCCTCTGGTTTATAACATTAATACTAGGGTTTAAAATTAATCTCTTACATCTATAATTTGTTGGAATTATAATATTAATATTATGGTTTATATTACTAGGTTTTAATATTAATCCTTGGGTATAATATCAATTCCTTGGGTTTATAATAGAAATCCCTAAGTGATTAATATAAAACCTAAATGTTAGAGTTTTATCATGTTATGATTTTATATTTGGGTTTAATATTGTGATGTTCAAATGGTCTAAAATTCTATCCAATGTTGCAATGTCACAACCATTGTATCAATGCTATAATCACTCTCATAGTTGTTGTCACAATGCTACGTTACATTGTAATTTATTCAATGTCACATTGTTGCATTACAAGTTTCAGGATTCATATTTGGATTATAATATTATAGATTTTAAATATTGGATTTATAATATTAATGTTTAATATTGGGTTTATAGTTTGTATTGTTAGGATTTATATTAGGGTTTTTAATATTAACCATACAACTTATCATATTAATTCTAAGGTTTATAATATTGATCCCTAACATTTTTAATATTAATAGTTCATTGGGTTTACTACTACCATGTATTTATAATGTTAATCCTTTGGGTTTATAATATTAATAATAACATGGGTTTATCATATTAATAATATCATGGATTTAATAGTGACTTTACAATTTATAATATTAGGATTTGTAATATTAATCCTTTGGATTTATAATATCAATAATCCATTTGATTTATTAATCTCTTGAGTTTATAATATTATTAATCTCTTGGATTTATAATATTTATACCTTGTGTTTTATAATGTTAATAATCCTTGGGTTTTATTAGTTTTTTAGGTTTAATAATATTAATCCATAATATGTATAATAATATTAGGGTTTACAATCTCAGGGTTTATAATATCAGTCTTTGGTTTGATATATTAATATTAGGGTTTATACTCCAAAGGTTTGATTTTAATATTTTGGTTTAATATTAATCCTTTGAGTTTATAATATTAATAATCCCTTGGATTTATTAATCATTTGGTTTATTAATCCCTTTCATTTATAATATGAATAAATTTATTAATCCCTTGCATTTATAATATTAGTCCCTTAAGTTTTTAATATTAATAATACCTTGTGTTGTTTAATCCTAAACGTTTATAATATTTATCACTTAAATTTATGAAATTAATAATTACTTAGATTTATTAATCTTTCCGGTTTATAATATTAATAATTGGTTGAGTTTATTAAATTTTTGGTCTTATAATATAAATAATTCCTTGAATTTATCACATTAATGATAATATCACTAATATTATTATATCATTATAATGATTATAAATATTATGTTAATTATAATATAATAATAATTATATATTATAATAAAAATTATAATTATTAGAAGGAAAAAAACAGAACTATTGCATTCCCCAAATTCCCCAAGACATTCCAGGAATATCATCCCTTTAGCTTATGCAACACTACGAAAATAAATAAAAAGTAAAAATATAGTTTTGTGGTTAAGAATGATAATAATCCTATATTTTCCCGGTATTCCCTTTTTTCTTTACAGCTTTCTCCAAATTTTTCATAATTAAAAAATTAAAAAATATATAGTTTTGTGGTTAAGAATAATAAAAATCATTTATTTTCCCGGTATTTCCCTTTTTCTTTACACCTTCTCCAAATTTGTTGTTTGAAGGTGGATGTGAGTATTGCTATCTAATTTTCTTCCGCTTTTACCATTGTCTGCCACCTCAATATGGATTTACCATAAAATATATAATAAAAAAATTGTGCATTCTGTGATATAAGTGAATCCCATCGTGTGCCAGCTTTCTGTGCAATAATAGTGTACAAGTCTAAACTTTGGGGTTGTCTTGCATAGCTCTGGATTATTTTCTTTCAATGAGTGCCTTTATTCTTTTTTTAATTCAACAAAGGTATATGCCAATTCTGCAACTTGCAAGTCCGACCCTCCATGGCTTCGTTATGCAGTTCCTTGGTTTTTCCAAAGAATGTGAGTGTCAATGCATTTTTCTTGCGCCTCAGCCGAACCATTTCCATTATTCAGTCACTTAATGTTGTTTCTTCGCATTATTTTGATGTGATATAGATGCACGATATTCGCTTTATACATCCCTTTTGAAATGCTGTGACTCGTGGGGCGATGCAACGGCATTACAGCACCAAACCGTTTAGATTTTTTCGATCATTCTGTCCTCATATTTTGATCCATCGAAAACGAGAAAAGGGGCCAACAAAAGAAATGAATCTTTAATTCAACGATGGGATATAGAATCGGAAAGAACATGTCGGAAAGCAGACGAAGTTTCCATCAATCAATCACACTAATCATCATAGAAATTAAGATTGTGGTTTGAAGCATCGAGAATTGACTGGTGGAGAATCTGAGAGGTTTTCCATGATGTAATTCGTTGGAAGAGGGGTTTTTGGTAGAAGATGCAGTTGAGTGGTCGACCAAAACGGTCCTGACTCCCAACAGAATTTGGGACCCCTCATTCAATAATTTATGATCCTAAGATGTTTGTACAACCCTTGATTGGTGATGATTTAAGGACTACATTTGACTGTCACATTTTTTTTTTCCAGGTCATGAGCGATAGGACACGCAGTGGAATCTGGGGACATCGATTTGACTGTGCAAGCCTCTGGTAGGAACTCATCCGTGGGAATATTGGGTATGCCAGCATAGTAGAGAATCGACGAGACACATTCTCATTTCCCCGTCACTAACAAATTGTTATTGCGCCGAGACAAGAAGGACCATAGTGGTGCCTTCTGTTGTAATTCCGCACACGCTCATTGGCATCAAATTGTTAGTGTATTCAATACGACCCCAAAAGCTCTTTATATTGGCATGTTAAGAAGCATCAATAGGAAGGTAGCACAAGTTAAACTTTTTTTTTTATTTAGTTTTTCTAAAGATACTGTTTTATTGAATTTTTTAAATAATATAAATGAGATGCTTTAATTATTACAAAGAATTACTTGTAACATGTGAGTTGAGATGGGCTGGAGTATGCTCTAAAACTCTTACAAAGAGTTATTTATAACATGTGAGTTGAGATGGGCGTGGAGTATGCCCTAAAACTGCTTATGTTTGGCTAAGAGCTCATTTTTATTAGATATAAGGAAACAGGTTAACGGCCCAAGACCGAGAAGCATCTCGGATGAGTGAAAGACTCACCATTAAAGACCACCAACGGGTTATTCCAAGTGGCATTGTTTTCCTTGATTAATGGTGATGAGTCAGCGTATATTCAAGATTAGCAACTAGAGATGGTTATCCTCACTGTTGGTTTGACAACTAAGTTATGATAGGTTTTGTCACCTTTAAAAAACGTCTCAGTTAAGACATAAAACCAAATAACTAAAACATGTAAGTTGAGACATGAAACCAAATAACTATAAGAACAAATCATTAGACAAACTACTCTATTTATCGAATACCCAAATTTTATAAAATTACTTTCCAATTTTATTGGTTAGAAATTTCAAGATGTGTATTTTTATTTAGATAATAATTACTATCCTTATTAAACCTTCACACATCTACCAATCGTGAAAAATGCACACATGCATTTTCAAAAATGATTTTCAATCATATAACACATATAGTCTGCACTGGAAATTTGAGTAAGCCCATAAGTAGCTAAGCCAAAAATACAATGAAAAAAAATAGTTTTCTTCTTTTCCCTCCAAAATTCATCTATTATTTTATTATTGTAACTATTGTTTTATTATTTTTCCTTAGGAGGCCACTATTAGTCTGAAATTTTTTCTAATGCATATGTTTGATTCGTAAGTGACAAGCTTCGTGGAGATTCAAAACACTATTTTCTTGTTGACTAAGTTGTTAAACCACTAAGGGTTTGCTTGATATGATGATAACCCACTTATTTCATGTTGAATGGGTAGATAAATCACTTTGGTTCTTATTGAAATTATAATAGACCAGTAGGAAGGTGAACTGAGTTATTGTGGCGCTTGCTGCAAAGAGTTGATAAAAAAGTAGGTGCTTGCTAAGGAAGCTCATAGAACACTTAGTGCTTCATATGTAATCTCATAAAACACCTCGATATGGATATTGGTCCATAAACCCTTGTAGTTATTTCCTTGAAAATATAGCTAATAAGACACCTATATAGTGTATTCAATATCTTGGAACTGAGTTGTACTTCATTGAGCTTTTGGTGAATCCCTATGATTATTTTCAAAAAGGTAGAGTCATTGTGGTGCTTATCATGAAAGAGTAGCTCATAAACCATCTGGATAATGGAATCCTCCCCTTTTTCATTTGACTAAATCTTGGTATGGAATTCCCTTTAGTAAATAACTCCTGAGACTTATAGTCAATAATAGTCAAATTTATGGGTATCATAGTCAATAATAGTCAATATCACTGCCATGTTGAACCATAATTACCTCAAGAATCATGTTCTATTTATAAGTGGCCTATAGTGAACTGTAGTACATAGCCATGGTCGACTATGGAGGCTTATAGTGGATGACTAGCGTTAACAACGTTAATCATATGTTTTATAATTGATCTCAAATGGAGCAAATTAGTAATGTTGTGCTAATTCCCCATTAAGAATAAAATCCAAGATGCTTATCATTTTCTTATCAGGTGCTTAAGGATTTACCACTTTTTCTTAATTAACTAATTCCCATGAGAGTTTCTTATGTAAATGTTATAAGAAAATTAACATAAAACATATGCTAAATAGCAACAAAGAACATGAAAATACAACACACAACAAAAGGATTTTATGAGCAGTTCACCCCTTCTGAGCTACGTCTCCTTGGGCCAGCTTCCAATGCTTGGGCTTCTCTGTTATGCTCAAATTACAACAAAAGTGTATTTACAATGCTCAAATGTTCGGAAACCTGTCTCAATGAGTTCAAAATAGTCAAAATTGCTAGATAGATTTTTTTTTTAACTATTTTGAATAAAAATTGAAGAAGTTATGACCTCTTCGAGTTCTCCCACATTTTTCTCAACAAATTCCCCTTTTCTGAGCACTAACCATCAAATTTGTCCTACAATCGACCAAATTTGCCACATTTTGGCGACCAGAGCCATACTTCCTAGTGGGTTCGGAAATCACAATCACAATTAGCATTGGAGGAGAGATGGACGAAACAACTCCTTTCAAAAACTTCGATCTCTGATCGGCAACAAAACACATCGCAATCAGTTATCAATGGAGAAATGGGTGCACATAATACACCACACTTTCAAAACTGCGATGAGCAATTTGTAATGGCGGACTTAATGATTTATGCACCACAGTGCATAACAATTTTGCGTTGGGTATATATCAAACTGTCATAATTGTCGTGGGACCCAAACATTCCATACATTGCAAACTATTCTCTTTTTTCATTTAGTTCCATCAGCATTTCGCTATCGACGTGGGTAGGGTGATTCTTAACAAGAGTTCCTACTACGATGTGATTTTGTGATGTGATCCATGCGATATCACATATCACATCTCGACGAGACCGAGGGGCGATTTTTAATAGAAAACTTATGCCGATGCAATGCAGTGAGCTGATTTGTGAGTCTAGGGATAGAGTGACACTTGGCGCCTCCTGATTGGCTAAAAAGACTTGAACTTGCTCACTTTGCAATTATTTTACCTATTTAGTAACCAATCTAGAACTCATTTCTCGGAGCATCCGAACTTTCTTTTTGATGAAATGGGTTCCATGGGATTCAGATCGCTGAGATATATGCAACCATATAGTTTCCATTCCATTCTATGAACTTTTATTTTTGAGCATAAACTTGAGCACATGATCAATAATATTAATTATAAGTTTTATAATCCTAGGGTTTAATATATTAACCTTAGTGTTTATAATTGTGGGGTTTATAATAATAATATTGGGGTTAACTATATTGGGTCTTATAATGTTAGGGTTTTGAATTATAATTTAATATTGTGACATTCATATGGTAATATAATCTATCCAATGTTGCACTGTGACGAACACTTCTCAATATGACAACCAATCAAACAATCATTATCGCAATGTTATGTTACATTGCAATTTATTCAAAATTGCATTGCAACATTACAAAATCACCTTTTAATATTAGGGTTTATAATATTAATCTTAGGGTTTATAATATTAATCTTAAGGTTTATTATATTAGGTTTTATAATCTTAGGGTTTTCTCTTATGGTTTAATATTGTGATTTTGCAATGGTACAAAAATCTATCCAATGCCGCATTGTGACAAACATTGTCTCAATAAAACAATCAATATGACAATCATTGTCGCAATGTTACATCACATTGTAATTTATTCAATGTCACATCGTTATATTAGAAAACTCGCGTCTAATAGCCAGATTATAATGTTAGGGATTTTTAATATTGGGTTTATAATATTATGGCTCAGCATTGGGTTTATAATTTATAATATTATGGTTTAATAGGGTTTATGATATTAATACTACGGTTTATAACATTAATCCTAGGTTTATAATATTAATAAATCACATAATCATTTTGCAATGCTTATAATCCCTTGGGTTCATAATATTAAACTTAGGGTTTATATTCCAAGGGTTTAATATTAATCTTAGGCTTTATAGTATTAATCCTAGAGTTTATAATATTATGTTTGATATATTAATCTTAGGGTTTGTAGTATCAATTTCCTAGGTTTTGTATTCCATTAGGCTTATAATATTAATGATAGGTTTTAATATTAATCCCAATGATTTAGAATATTTACTCCTGAGGGATTAATATAAAATATAAATGTTATGGTTTTATAATGTTAGGTTTTCATATTAAGGTTTAATATTGTGATGTTGGAATGGTACAAAAATCTATCCAACGTTGCATTATGTCAAAAATGCTCTTAAAATGACAATAATCTCACAATCACTATTGGAATGTTACATTACATTGTAGTTGAATTAGTTTATTCAACACTGCATTGTTACATTACAAAGCTCATAATTCATATTAGATTTATATTATTAGGTTTTTTAATACTGGGCTTATAATATTAAGGTTTACTATTGAGTTTATAATTTCTAAGATTAGGGTTATAATATTGATTCTATGGTTTAATATTAATCACAGGGCTTATAATATTAATCAATCTCATAACCATTATCAAAATGTTTGTAATCCCTTGTGTTTATATTATTAATCATATGGTTTAATATTAATCCTTTGGGTTTATAATAATAATAATCATAATATGTATAATAATATATTACAATGTATAATATTAAGGTTTGTAATATTAATGTTAGGTTCGATATATTAGTCTTAGGGCTTATATTATTAATCACGAGGGTTTATAATCCTTTGGTTTATAATATCAATCCTAGGGTATAATATTAATCCTTCGAGTTTAATAATGTAGGCCTTTATATTAGGATTGAATATTGTGATGTTAGAATAGTCTAAAATCTATCCAATGTTGCATTATGATAAACACTGTCTCAATATTACCATCAGTCTAACAATCATTGTCACAATGTTACCTTACAATGCAATGTATTTAATGTCACATTGTTGTATTACAAAGCTCGAGTTTAATAGTAAAATTATAATGCTAGGGCTTTTTAATATTGGTTTTAAAATATTAAGGGTTAATATTGGGTTGATAATTTCTAATATTAGGGCTTGTAATAATAACTTCACAAATTAAAATATTAATGCTATCCTTTATAATATTTACCAATCTAACAATCATTTTTGTAATGTTTATAATCCCTTGGGTTCATATTATTAACCCTACGGCTTATAATATTAATTCCAAGGGTTTATAATATTAATAATCCACTTGGTTTATTAATCCCTTTGTTTTATAATATTAAAAAACCTTTGGATTTATAAGATTAGTCCCTTGATTTTTTTTATTTATCACTTGAGTTTATTAATCCATTGGTTTTATAATATTGATACATTGCATTTATAATATTAATAATCCCTTTAGTTTATTACTCCCTTGTATTTCTAATGATAATCCCTTGGGTTTATAATATTAAAAATCCCTTGAATTTAATATCGTCTTTGTAATTTATAATATTAATTCCCTAGGTTTATAATATCAATAATCCATTTGGTTTATTAATCCCTTGAGTTTATAATATTGTTAATCCCTTGAGTTTATAATATTATTAATCCCTTGGGTTTATAATATTAATTCCAAAAATATATAATAATATATTAGGGTTTTCAATCTTAGGGTTTATAATTTCAATATTTGTTTCAATATATTAATCCTAGGGTTTGTATTCATAAGGTTTAATATTAATATTTTGGGTTTATAATATTAACAATCCCTTGCGTTTATAGTATTTGACTCTTACATTTATACTATTAATATTACCTTGGGTTGATTAACCCTCATGGTTTATAATATTAATCATTTAGGTTTATGATATTAATGATCACTTGGGATTATTAATTCCTTGAGTTTATAATATTAAACCCATGGATTTATTAACCTGTTAGGTTTATAATATTACTAATCCCTTGAGTTTATTAACACGTTGAGTTTTTAAAATTAAACATTTTGGTTTAATATTAGTTGCTTGAATTTATGACATTAGTCTCTTAGGCTTATTAATCTCTTGAGTTTATAATATTATTGATAATATCAATATATTATTATCTCATTATAATAAGAATTATTGTTATAAAGTGCTATTATTATATATATCTATATATATTATATATATATAATATATATAAAATCAACCTTTTAAACTGATCAACCACTTAAAAATAAAAGGGATACAAAATATAACTTATTAGGGTTATATATATATATATAATATATATATATATATATATAATTATTATAATTTATTCATCCTTAAAAAAAAGAAGAAAAGTAACATTTTAAGATGCTTAAGACATTCAATCAATATCATTATTTTAGTTGATGCACTACTAACAAAATAAAAATAAGATAGGAAATATAACTTTTTGAGGTTAAGAATGATTAAATTATTTTAGTTTCCCCTTATTTCTTTTTCTTCTTTTCCAACTTTCTCCAAACATCTTGTTTGGAGGTGGTTGTAACTATTGCCATCTAATTTTGTTGTGCTTGTGGATGAACTTTTTTGTCTTAATGTGAACTTTCAGGTACATGTGTTCGCTTTATTCCCCTATAAACTTTCCCTATGTACACTTCCTCTTTATGCTTCTTAGAGATAATCATCTCTGTTGAAATTGTCCCCCTTTCGATGTCTTTTCTTGGTCCACTATTTTTCTTTTTAGTGCCATGAGTTTGAGTCTAATCTTTTGTGTTCTGTCTATGTTCCTCAAGATATTTACCTTTCTATTCTATATTGTTTGGGAATTGTCATCCTCTCTACTTTGGGCATTGTCACTTTTTATTTTTCAGTCCCTTTATTTCTTAAGGGCAAGAATTGTACAAATGCCCTATTTGGAAATAGAATTAGCATCTAAGAGTTGTGTCATCATAATTGAGAACTGTTCACTAAAAATTTTCATATTTTAAAAGGAGATGATATGGAAGACCGTCGCTAAGGTCCATCTCAACACTTATACAAACAAAAGTAAGGATGCCCTTTGATGTTCTATCTAAATTTATTGTTTTGAACTTGCCAAGGATATTTCCATTGGTCTCCAATACAAGAACCTGCCAAAAGGGAAGGGGAAGGTTTGGTAACCTTGACCATACTAGCATCCTTGTGACGACCATATTAGTTGCACCAAAGCTCTGAAACCATGGAGTTACAAAGAGCGCAAATCTACTCTAGAACCATGAACTGTCATTGAGAGCTTTGTCCTTTTCATGTTGTGCCTTGAAATGTACTATGACACAATCTTTTGTGCAGAAATAGATATCACATATCTTTGTCCAAGAGGAATTCACCGAAGCAAATAAACCTTGGGTTTGCACTAGAAACCATTAAATCAACATATTAGTGTTATGCTTTGAAGGTATGCAAAATCAATTTTGAAAATGGACCAACTTAGACACACTTAAAGGGAATAATGCAACTCCATACCAACAACCTTTTTTTGTGCCTAGTCATTACATAGTGGATCAAATATAAAAGATACCAATCATGACTAATACAAATATTAATATTAAATTGATATGATTGATGTTGGCATATATGAATCACAGTTAGTAATATAATTGTGCGTGTAATTGATATACACCCATGTAAATATATCAACTATATTTATATATTATATATATATATATATATATATTATATATATTTATTTCATAACATTTTAATTAATACTTATTTTCTAGATCAAATCAAAATGTGTTTACCTTTGAAATATTAAATAAATTATGCATTCTATGAGCATAACGGGATCCCATCGTGTGTCGCCTTTATTTTGCAATAATAGAGGTCAAATCTAAACTTTCGCCCTGTCTTGCATATCTCTCGATTCTTTTCTTTCAATAAGTGCCTTAAATGTAAATTAATATTTTCAGTTAGTTTATAGCTCTTTTCATCTGGTTTTAAATTGAGTTATGAGAGATAAAAATCATAATAAAAACAAAACAAAACAAAACAAAAAATAAAAAGAAGTTTCTATTGGCCAATTATAACTGTTCACAACAAAATGCCATGTAGAAAGATCCGCACCATTTTCATGCCAAAAAATATTCACAAGAGCAGAAATTTCAAGTAGAAAAAAAAAACTAAAATTTTGTTTGGATTTTTCATTAGTCATACTTTTTTTCTTGTTTTTTTCTATTTTTGTTTATTGCCATTTTTCTAATTTTAAAGCAGTTCTTAATTACATTTTTTTTCACCATATATTTACTAGATGCAAAAGAATTTCAAAATATGTTAAAACTCTCATACAGTAAAATGCTAATAACTATAAACGTTTTATATTTCTATGGATAACTCGTAGGTTGTCAATTACTTTTTACTTTTTGCATATGAGCAATAGTGCATTTTAGACTTGTATATTTTAAGCTAATCATTTTCCAATGTTTTAATTTGATTTAATTTTATTTTTTACTTCTTTTTTTTTTCAACTGTGGTTCACGGTCCCTGAGTGCTCGCATCCATGGGCAATAATCCGGGAAGATGCACCCGAAGGGATCTACCTTTCTGCCTCATATGGCAGGCCTAACCCCAAGGGTGCAAAGGAGATTTGACCACATGACCTCTGAATTGGCAAGGTACTTAGCAAAGGGAACTCGACCAAATGAGCTATCCCTTAGGTCTTATTTCTTTAATTATTATTATTATTATTATTATTATTATTATTATTATTATTATGGTTTGTTCATGACTTTATTTCTTTTCCTTTATTTTTAAGTTTGTTTATTTATTTATTGTTGTAGGGGACTTGTCAATGTTTTATTAGCAACCTGAGCCCAATACATGTAATTTTGATAGCTAATTTTTCTGTTTTTATTACAATGAGTCAATTTCGCGTCGAGTATGTGTTAATTTCATCATTGACTTTTAAGTTGTCATTTCAATGGGTCAAGCATGCCCCCACTATGTGTCAATTTAATGGTTGATTTTTATGTTTTTGTTGCAATTTTCTAAGTTCACTTAGGCTAAAATTTGAAAAGAACTATATTTTTAACATTTGGTGTAATGGCTCTTTGATTTTGTTTTTCACTTTTAAGGCTTTTTGTAGTCGTTATATTTGATCTTGAAATATATTTACAGTCTAAGATTTGTTAGAGTCATGATATTTGTTTTTAATTCCATGGCTGAAAAATATTTAAATTTTAAGGATTCTAAGAGTTGTGATATTTTATTTTTTACGCCATGCTTGAAAAATTGCAAAATTTTCAGGTTTTTCAAAGTCATGATATTTGTTTTTAATGCCATTACTAAAAAATGTCAATAATTTTAGCAAATAAAAAACATTAATGAAACACCAACACTTTTTTATTTCAGAGTGTTTTTCAATGTTTATTGCACAAAGATTTTAATTTTTAATGCCATTGTTAAATATAATAATAATATAATAATAATGAATAAAAAAAGTGTTGATGCAACATCAACTTGCATCAACACTTTTCGTTTCAGGGTGTTTTTCAATTTTTTTTTATGCTAACAAAATTGGTTTTTACTGTCATTTTTAAAAAATGTTCATTTTTTTCCAAAAAAAAAAACATTGTTCCAAAATCAACTTTTTTTCCTTTTAGGCTAGTTTTTCATTTCTTTGGGGTTTTTTGGCTCGAGTTCTCATTTTGAGGTTATAGTTCTCATTAAGTCGGAAAATTTCTTATAAACTAGGGTAACTTACAATTGATGAATGCACGAATAGATTTTCGGAGTTATTAAGGTATTTGCCATATATCTAATATGATGAAGTAAAGTTTCAAAGATACCTTAGTAGTCTATCACAAGCTTATAGAGAAAAAATTGAGTTTTATCAAATGAAAACATTAGAGCACACCATCTGAAAGACTAACTACTTCTACGAATAGTCCAATTGTAAAATCCAATTTCTTAATTGATTGGAAAGGAATAAGAAGGCCTATCATTAAGGGAAAAGATAATAAACCTTGAAGGAATCATACTGGGGGAAGGAATATGAAATTCACCACCCCTCCCAAAGGTGAGATTCAACAAAGTTATACTTTTTCCAGTAGAGATTGGTCCTCTAATATAAAAGGAGAGGAATTGAAAGGTTTTATAAGAAGGCCCATATAGTGTTGGACATGTGTAGAGAAACACTTATGCAAATATTGCCCTCAACAACAATAGAGTAGCCCGTGACTGTATAATGTGTAAGAAGCATTAATGGTGAATGATATGGCTTAGAACATGCTATGAATATATGCCACACTATATCGTAAAAAGGAAAACCATCAAGAATCAATGATCAAGATGGAACGCATGGTAGTTATCCAACCTATTTCAATTTCTATAGACCTAGATTGTAATTTCAGTTATATAAGCCTAAAGATTGCAAAAAAGTGTGCTCTACAAAAGAGAGATGATAAGAAGTCATGGTTATTTTAGTTAGCAATGGGAGCCAAACGGTTAGTGTGTGATATAGTGAAATCATACCCAATGATGATAAGCAACATCTCTAAAATATTCTATCTCAACCTATTATAGTTTGGTTTGTATGATGTGCTAGTCAACATAGACTGGATAGAAACCCATAAAACTATGACTACTATAGGAAGTTTAGAATGTATCAATAATGAAGGAGAGAAAATTACACTATAGGGAATATAGAAGTTGATCACCATCATAAGAATATCAATGTTGCAAGTGAAAATGTGTAGCAAGAAGGAGTATTCTTCGTATGTTGTCTAGGAGACCATTGAATAAGATAATAGTAGGGACATAATGGAAGAGAATCCAGTGTTAGGACAATTTAGCGATGTATTTCTAGAGAAAATATCAGGATTACCACCCATAAAAGACACCACTTTGTCTGTAAAGTTATTTCCACAATTAGAACCAGTTTCAAAAGCTCTATATTGCATGAGTACACCAGAGCTAGTGGAGCTAAAAAACTAAAATAAATGTTAGAAAAAAGGTATACCAAACCCAATGTGTCACCTTGGAGGTCCTCAATGTTATTTGTGATGAAAATGGTTGGAACATTGCGGTTGTGAATTAACTATAGGTATCTAAATAAAGAAACAATAAATAACAAGTTGCGTCTACCTGGAATTGATGACTTGTTTCATTAGCTAAGAGGTACTGTAGGATTATCAAAAATAGATTTGGCATTTGGTTACCATGAATTTTGGATTAAAGATGAATACATCCATGAGGGATCCTTTATAACTAGATATCGTCACTATGAGTTTGTGGTTGCACCATCTGGGCTTACAAATGCCCCAGGCACATTTATCTGTCTAATGAACAATGTCCTCAACTCATATTTGGAAAAATTTGTATTGGTATTCATATATGACATCGTGGTTTACTATAAAATGAAAGAGGAAGAGAATTCAAAACGGGTATTGCAATTACTGAGAGAGAATAAGTTCTATGCCAAGCTTAATGAACATAATTTCCCGCAATCACATGTTTAGTACTTGGGACATATTGTTTCCAAGGAAAAAGTCATAGTGGATCACAAGAAGATGAAGCTATAATGGAGTAGCCTACTCTTTGAAATGTTAGAAAATATATATCCTTTATGGGATTGGCCAAATATTAATGGAGGTTCCTCCAATATTTTTCAAAGATTGAGCATCCAGTCATAGCCTTGCAAATGAAAGGACTTATGCTCTAATGTAGATTGTAGTGTGTAGCAAGCATTGAACAACTAAAACTCCTACTTACAGATGCATATATATTGAGAATAAATTATTTGGAAAAATATTTCATGGTTTTCACATATGATTGTAAGGAAGGGCTTAGTGGATTCCTAATGAAAGAAGGACATGTGATTTTCTATGAATCAAGAAAATTAAGTGAGCATGAGATGAATTATGTCATTCATGACATGTAGATTGTAGTAATAGTACATGGATTAAAAATGTGGATACATTACTTGATTGGAAGAAAGTTTGTTTTAACGTAATACCATGGAGGCCTACGATATGTGTTTCATTAACCCAGGTTAAATGAAAAACAACCTAGATGGCTATCATTGATCAGTGAGCTTGATTTTGAAATAAATTACATTAAGGAAAAAAAGAAAAAGTAGAAGATGTGCTTAGTATAAGCTTGCAAGTTTCACATTTGGAATCTATAAGAATTCGTGAAGTTGATATCAAAGAAAGTATCAAAGAGGCATTAATTTAGGATGCGAATTAACAATATGTTAAGGAACGATTATAGGAGGAGCTAGAAGGATCATTGAGTAAGAATTAATCACTCACTGATGATGGTATGATGAAGTTCAAGGATACATGATATGTTCCTTGCATGGGTGATTTAAAGAATCTCATCATGGATAAGTTTCACAAAATATGTTATTCAATTACTCCTGATTATGAGAAAGTGATAACATCTATAATGAAAATGTATTACTGATTTAGCTTGAAAAGGGAAGTTAATGATATTTCTAGGTGTTTGGAGTGTTAGAAAATTAAAGTGGAATGCAGACACTGAGAGGTGTTATTACAACAAATCTCCATTCTTTACTGGAAGTGGGAAGTCATATCCATGAATTTCATCATAGGATTTCCAAAGACATTGAGCAAGCATGATGTTCTAATGGTGGTAGCAGACAAATTAAGAAAGAAAACTAACTTTATAACTATTATGACTACCCAGAATGTCATCAACATAGTTAATATTTTTTATGAAGGATATATTTCGATTGCATGGCCTACCTCAGAAGATCATTTTGGCTTAGGATTGCAACTTCACTTCAAAATTTTGGAAAGCATTGTTTATTAGCTTTCAAACAAAGATAACGTTTGGCATAGGATATCGTCCTCAAATGGATGGAAAAATAGAGAGAGTAAATAGAGTTTTATAACATATTTTTAGGATATATGTCATGCATCGATGAGAGATTTGGGAATAATTCCTACCCTTATTTGAATTTTCCTACAACAAAGGGTATCAATAGTCACTAGTGATGAGCCCTTTTAATGTTATAAATAGTAGGAAATGTAGTACTCTAATCAAATGGGTCATCCAGTCAATATCGTGTCACTTCAGACTCATATGCTAAAGGAGCTAGCAGCTTATAGACTATTTTTAGAACCCATTGTGTTATCACCAAAAAATTATCACCTACCAATTTCTAACTAGGTGGATCAAAATACACCATGTGGATTTAATTTTACCATAGTAAAATCACTTTCACTATGCAAAATAATTTAGAAAACAACTTTTATTAAATTATTTTTTGCTTTAAATTGAAAAACCCCATGAGAGTAATTGGATAAATCCTTATTTATTTAATTTTTTCTAAGAAATTATTATTAAATCATTATTTAATAGTTATTCCTTGTCACATTTGACTAAATAAATGAATAATTATTTTATTTGGATTTCCTTATTTTGTTATTAAAATAATTATTAAATCACTATTTAATAATTATTTTGATTTCTGCCTTTATTGTTTCTCGCAAAATAATTAATAAATAATTATATTTGTTAATTATTTCTAAATAAAAGTATTTAACCATTTTAAATACTATTTCCCTCTCCAATAAATATAGTAAAGTATTCCAGGTAGTTAGATCTGTATTTGGTCAATAATATTTTATTATTATCCATTTTCAAGATTAACTACATACTTTGCTATAGAAAGAGGGTTTTTCATTCATTCCTCACCATGATCATTATCATCGTCTACACTAAGACAATATTCTTGAGCTCCCGTTTTAGTTTGTCATCTTTGTTTGTGTTTTTTAACACGATCGACAGAGTGAATTCTATTTCTGAAGCATAAAGGATATTAAAAGACCCATCCCATGGAGAGGGACTTACAGGCCAATCTGTAGATCTCCTTCACCAAGTGTTATCAAGAAAGATTTATTCATTTAAATTTTTCTTTCCAATTGGGTTCTTATTCTAGATACTTTATTTTACTGCTATTTGTTTTGGATATTATTTTCTTTTACTATAGATATTCCATTTGTATTTCATATCTGAATGACAACAACCATCATGTTAGGGTCACTTGTTACCTAGTGACTTAAGTGAAGTATTTGTGGTACACATTCCAAGAATTTTCACACTAACACATAGTGAAAGCACATGACGTTTTCCACATTTCTTTTCTTAAGTGATCTAGGTGCATGTCGGTGGCCACCCACCTATCCCACTTGGATGCCCACAAATTTCTCTTTTCGTTTTGAAATTTGCTAAATTGTAGCACAACTTACTATTTTTAGCAATTTTTTGGGTCTTGAACTTATGGAGCCATTTTGAGGCCCTAAACGACATTTTTTGGGAACTAAGGGAGTAGCATGGGTCCATGGACTAATCTTTCTTTTTGCAAAGTTGTAGTGCTCAAATAGATCTTTCTAACGAGCTATTGTACACATCAAACGGAGATCAAGTGCCAAAGTTACAACCTCGGGAAGTTGATGTATGAATTTACCCAAAATGGGGTCCACAATTTGGCGTTTCATCTCCTAGGGTTAGGTTTCTGGATGTTTAAGGTTTTACATTGTTTCTCAACAATAAATAGGCCTTCAAGCCTCATTGTAACTTAGTTCAGAGGCATGTAGCCACCACATCTCTTCTTAAAGATAAGCTACCATCGCCCTAACTAGTTTATTTCCATTTCTGTTTGTAAGCATATTCAGTATATTAAAGCAATGAAATGAAGTATTATTTCCATTGCATCTCTGTATTTGTAGTTATATCTACAAACTGTTGTGTTCCTGTTTAAATCTAGATCATTAAGAAGTATGTATGTGATGATAATCATATTAGTCATTTCTTTGTGATAGAGGTGGTATCTGAAGGAGAGTTGCGGCCAAAGTGATAATTCATTCTCCATGGAAGGAAGATTGTATTGCATAATTAATTAATAGAGTAGTTAAAGGTGCAAAAGAAGAACTTCGTTGCGAATGAATTGACTCAGGAAATGGATGATTAGATGAGGGTACTGTACCGATTGTTTTCGCTATATAAATGAATATAAGTGTTGTAAATATAAAACTAATTTTTGTATTTTTTTAATCTATAGAACACTGACGATAATGTTCCTTTAAGGGGGTGGGTTTTGTAACAACGCCTTTTGTTGTAACTGATGTAAATTTCACTATGTAATTTTTTTTATGTATTTCATCTAAAAATGTAATTAATGTCTTAGATCAAGGAGACGACAATTATTCAAATATCTAAGGTGGAGAGGTAGCTTCTTATGTGTTAAAACCCATACCATGCTGACCTCATATATTTCAATTTTACCTGTTACCCTAAACAATTTAATTTCATGCATAAAAATGTGGTGAAGATTTGGTATGGGCCACTTGAGTGGAGGACGATGTCCATACCATACCCTTCGTTACGGAACAAGATGGAGAGGGGGAGAATTACCAACTTGGTGGAAGATAATTCAACACAAAAGGAATGGACGAGAGATAAAAACGCACGTAGATCACAAAAAATGCAAGAGAGAACACTGAGGAAAATAGAAAGTGATAGACAAAAGAGAGAATGGGGTGGAATTGGGAGAAAAATGTAGAGGAGAATAAGGTTGAGAACATATAGAGGAGAATGAAATATTCTTGAGCCAATTTTGTATGACTGGAGAAAGCATTCCTTGTGAATGTGTTAAGTCTTAGGTTATGTGCCTTTGTTTTATTAGCTAGTGGGAAGCTTAGTGGAGATTTGAAATGTTGTGTGTTTGCTAAGTAAGTTGATAAACCATTAACGACTTGTTGGACAAGCTGATAAACCAATTAGTGTTTTCTAAATGGGTTGATAATCCACTTGGGTTCTTGGTGGAAGGATGATAAACCAATAAGAAAGTGAGGTGAGATAGTATGGTGCTCAGTAAAATGCATTAATGAACCACTAATGTTTGTGGGTTTGTGTTATATTTTTTCTACACATCATGGGCTCGGGGGCAGAACCATGAATTTTTTTATATTTTATGTGAATCCTATAGTAGTTAGGAAGACACAGGGATGCGGGGTAGACCTAAATATGGTGGGCGAACCTAACCATGGTTTTTTTCATGGTTTCTACACATGGTTTTGGGCATGATGGGTTTCTACCAATGGTATTTTGTAGATCCAATGAAGGGAACTGAGATTATGTTCTAATCTAGGGTTAGTGGATTGGGGTTTATGAATGATTTGACATGTATATATATGTATTGTACCATTGAAAGGAATATAATGAAAATCAATTTGCTATTCCCGATCTTGGGATCCAACGAAAAATCTCTGTGTATATATGTTTTATATTCTCACCATTGTATAGTATTATTTTTTAAGAAATTGTTTGTAGGTAATTTATGTACATGGTTAAAACCTACATTCAGTGTAAGATTTGTTTCAGCTACAACATGACACCCTTATTTCTAAAGGGTTTTTCTTTGGCCCTTGGTAGACCATGTTACAGTGGGATATCTGCAGGATCAATAATTGTAGTGAAATGAGATGGCAAGTAGTGGAAAGATTAGATTGAGAAATTTAATGGAACATTTTTAAGTTTTGGAAGCTCAAGATGAAGGATCTATTTGTGGATAAATATCTGTGGATTTGGGCAAAATTGGATCGCAAGGCAATGAGTAGAATACAATTGTGTATCTCAGATTCAGTATTATTGAATGTTTTAGGAGAAGCTACACCAAAGACTTTCTGGGAAAAGTTAGGGACATTATATCAAACTAAGTCTCTGGTGAAAAAGTTGTTCCTATAGAAAAAGTTGTATAACCTCAGAATGAAGGATGGAGACTCAGTGATGGAGCATATGAATGCCTTTAATATTGTGCTAAGTGACCTGTTATCCGTTGATATTAAAATTTCATATGAACATAAGTGCATCATTATGCTATGTTCTCTACCAGATTTTGTGATAGTATTCTTGTTTCTATAGGTAGAAATACAACTACCTTTAAGTTTGATGAAATAGTGTCATTGTTGTTGTTAGAGGAGATGAGAGAGAAAAATATGTAGAGCCACAATGGATTTATAATATTAATCCCTTGATTTTTATTATTTATCACTTGAATTTATTAATCCATTGGTTTTATAATATTGATCCTTGCATTTATAATATTAATAATCCCTTTAGTTTATTATTCCCTTACACTTCTAATAATAATCCCTTGGGTTTATAATATTAAAAATCCCTTCAATTTAATATCGTCTTTGTAATTTATAATATTAATTCCCCAGGTTTATAATATCAATAATCCATTTGGTTTATTAATCCC
This sequence comes from Pinus taeda, assembly GCA_000404065.3. Taxonomy (NCBI): domain Eukaryota; kingdom Viridiplantae; phylum Streptophyta; class Pinopsida; order Pinales; family Pinaceae; genus Pinus; species Pinus taeda. Next base: position 179,556 of record APFE030878433.1, read on the forward strand.
TTGAGTTTATAATATTGTTAATCCCTTAAGTTTATAATATTATTAATCCCTTGGGTTTATAATATTAATTCCAAAAATATTTAATAATATATTAGGGTTTGCAATGTTAGGGTTTATAATCTCAATATTTGTTTTAATATATTAATCCTAGGGATCAAAGAGATTTAGAACATTCGGTGAAGGAGCATGCTAGTCTCGCCGATACCAAAAATCCAACATGGTTTCCGCTGGTACGGCTGAGGCCGAGTACGATCCCCGGGTGACTTTGATGGCTTAGATGCCCCTGAGTCGTGGCCTCTCAACCACAAGGTAAGCGTGATTTTTAGGATTCACCCACTTATCAACCAATATATATATATATATATATATATATATTATATATATATATATATATATATATATATATCCTAGAGTTTATATTCAGAAGGTTTAATATTAGTACTTTGGGTTTATAATATTAACAATACCTTGGGTTTATAGTATTTGTCTCTTACATTTATACTATTAATATTACCTTGCGTTGATTAACCGTCACGGTTTATAATAATAAACCCATGGATTTATTAACCCGTTAGGTTTACAATATTAATAATCCCTTGAGTTTATTAATACGTTTAGTTTTTAATATTAAACATTTTGGTTTAATATTAGTTGCTTGAATTTATGACATTAATCTGTTAGGCTTACTAATCTCTTGGGTTTATAATATTATTCATAATATCAATAATATTATTATTATCATTATAATAAATATATATTATTGTTATAAAGTGTTATATTATATATATATTATATATATATATATATATATATATATATATTATATATATATATATATATATATATATTCATTCTTAAAGGGAAAAAAATACATTTTGCACATAGAGAAAGGAATTCAATCAATATCAACCTTTAAACTGATCAACCACTAAGAAAATAAAAAGGAAACAAAAATAAATTCTTAGGGTTATATATATAAATATATATATCTATAATCTATATATATATATATATATAATATATATACTATATATATATAATAGATAAACTTTATTCATCCTCAAAAAAAAAAGGAAAAAGTAACATTTTGAAGATGCTTAAAGACATTCAATCAATATCAGAATTTTAGTTGATGCACTACTACGAAAATAAAATAAGACAAGAAATATAATTTTTAAGGTTAAGAATGATTAAATTATTTTATTTTCCCCTTATTTCTTTTTCTTCTTTCCAACTTTCTCCAAACATCATGTTTGGAGGTGGTTGTATCTATTGCCGTCTAATTTTGTTGTGGTTGTGGAGAAACTTCTTTTTCTTAATGTGAACTTTCAGATACATGTGTTCACTTTATCCGCCTTTAAAATTTTCCTATGTACACTTCCTCTTTATGCTTCTTAGAGACAATGATCTCTTTTGAAATTGTCACCCTCTCGATGTCTTCGCTTGTTCCACTATTTTTCTTTTCAACTCCATGAGTTTGAGTCTACTCTTTTGTGTTCTAGCTATGTTGTTCAAGATATTTAGCTTTCTATTCTATATTATTTGGGAATTGTCATTCCGTCTACTTTGGGCATTGTCACTTTTTCTTTTTCAATCCCTTTATTTGTCAAGGGAAAGAATTGTACAGATGCCCTATTTGGAAATAGAATTCGCATCTGAGAGTTGTGTTATCATAATTGAGAATCGTTCACTCAAAATTTTCATATTTTAAAAGGAGATGATATGGAAGACCATCGCTAAGGTTCATCTCAACACTTATCCAGACAAAAGTAAGGATGCCCTTTGATGTTCTATCTAAATCTATTGTTTTGAACATGCCAAGAATATTTCCATTGGTCTCCAATACAAGAACATGCCAAAAGGGAAGGGGAAGGTTTGGTAACCTTGCCCATACTAGCATCCTTGTGATGACCATATTAGTTGCACCAAAGCTTGGAAACCTTCCAGAACCATGAACCGTCATTGAGAGCTTTGTCCTTTTCATGTTGTGTCTCAAAATGTACTATGACACAATCTTTTGTGCACAAATAGATATCACATATCTTTGTCCAAGAGGAGTTCACCTAAGCAAATAAATCTTGGGTTTGCACTAGAAACAATTAAATCAACATATTAGTGTTATGCTTTGAAGGTATGCAAAATCAATTTTGAAAATGGACCAACTTTAACACACTTAAAGGGAATAATGCATCTCCATACGAACAACCTTTTTTTGTGCCTAGTCATTACATAGTGGATCAAATAAAAAAAATACCAATCATGATTAATATTAATATTAATATTAAATCCATATGATTGAAATTGGCATATATGAATCACATTTACTAATATAATTGTCCATGTAATTAATATACACCCATGTAAATATATCAACTACACTTATTAATATGATATATTAATTATATATATATATATATAGTAACATTTTAATTAACTTTATTTTCCAGAATCAAAATCAAAATGTGTTTACCCTTGAAATATTAAAATAAATTATGCATTCTATGAGCATAACTGGATCCCATCGTGTGCCACCTTTATGTGCAATAATAGAGGTCAACTCTAAACTTTCGTGCTGTCTTGCATATCTCTCGATTCTTTTCTTTCAATGAGTGCCCTTTTCTCTTTTTTAGTGGATTATTTTCTTTCAATGAGTGCCAATTCTGCAATATACATGTCGGGCCATCTATCACTTCCTTCTGCAGGTCCTTGATTTTACCGAAGTACATGAGTGTGGATGCATTTTTGTGGCGCGTCATACGAGCCCTCTCCATTATTCAGTCACCTAAAGTTGTTTCTAAATGCATGATATTCGCTTTGTACATCCCTTTTAAAATGCTGTGACTAGTGCGAAGATGAATTACAGAACTAAACGGTTCAGATATTTTCGATCCTTCTGTCCTGATATTTTGATTCATCGAAACGAGAAAAGTTCCCAACAAAAGAAATGAACTTTTAATTCAACGATGGGGAATAGAATCGGAAAGAAGATGTGCGAAAGCAGACGAAGTTTCCATCAATCAATCACACCAATCATCATACAAATTCGGATTGCGGTTTGAAGCATTGAGAATTGACCGTTGGAGAATTTGAGAGGTTTGCCATGATGAATTCGTTGGAATAGCGGTTTTTGGTAGAAGATGTAGTTGAGTGATCGACCAAAACGGTCCCAACAGAATTTGGGACCAGTCATTCAATAATTTATGATCATAAGATGTTTGTACAACCCTTGCTTCGTCACGATTTAAGGACTAAATTTGACGGTCACATTTGTGTTTTTTGCAGGTCATGGGCGATAAGACACGCAGTGGAATCCGGGGACATGGATTTGACTGGGAAGGCCTCTAGTAGGAACTCATGCGTGGGCTCTAGTAGGAACTCATCAGTGGGAATATTGGGTGTGGCATCATAGTAGAGAATTGACGAGACACATTATCATTTCGCCGTCACTAACAAATTGTTATTGAGCAGAGACAAGGACTATAGTGGTGCCTTCTGTTGTAATCGCACACGCTCATTAGCATCAAATCGTTAGTGTACTCAATACGTCCCCAAAAGCTCTTTGTATTCGCACGTTAAGAAGCATCAATCGGAAGGTAGCAATAGGAAAGGTAGCACACGTTAAACTTTTTTTTTTTGTTTTTCTACAAATGGATTTTGGGAAAATTTTGAATGAGGATTTATTGGAATTTTTTAAATAATATAAATGAGATGCTTTAATTATTACAATAATTAATTATACTTATTTCGTCAATATGATGAAGAGTTGGTTATGACATATGAATTCAGACATGAAGCAATGTAGCTGGAGTAACATATAACCAAGTAGCTGGAGCAAGATATCGTTCATCAAACTACTCTATTTATCAGATATGCAAGTTTATAAAATTACTTTCCAAGTTGTATTGGTTTTAAATTTCAAGAATGTGTATTTTTATTTCAATAATTATTATCCTTATTAAACCTTCTCACATTTACCATTCTTATTTTCAGCTTAGCCTTTACATAGATTTTGTTCTAAGTGAAAAATCCACACATGTACTTTTAAAAATGAGTTTCGATAACATAACACATCGAGTGGGTCACTCCATCCTAGGTGGGCCTAACAAGTACTAACTTAACTTGCAAGCATTATATGTGCGGTTAGTATTATAACACTACGCGGTTAGTAATGTGTTTTGGCATCACATAATCATTAGTGATAGGGTATTATGTCCATGTCACTAATTTTAAATAAGCCGTGACATTTGGTAAGGTGAGTGATTTTGGTTTTAATTAAGTGCATCTTTATCAATGTTTTCGACAAATTCTTTCTTCCTATGTAGGATATTTTCATGGATTAGGATAATGTCAAATATTTTTTATATTTTTATTGATTACGTAGATAGTTTTATAGCTGATAAGTATTTGGTAAACATAATTATAAAGTGTTTATAATTGTTTATAATGGTTTGCTATGAACAATTTTCACCGAATAATCCCTGTGAGTGTAAGTATACATATTTTCTTATAGATGATATAGAAATTGCATTTGCATGTTGTATTCATCAAATGCCTTACCCTTCTAAAAGAACACTTATTGAATATTATGTATCGCATTTTAGTCGTACTATAAACATTTAATTAAGGGTTTACAAGGTTTACTAAATTATTTTTAATCTATTTACTTTCTCATCTATTTCTTATATTTATGAAATAAAATGTTGAAGTAGATGTTTGTAAATTGTATACTAACTTTAAATCTTATGATTTTTCTTCTTCTTTATCCTCACCCCAACAATATAATTTATGATGTAAATGGTATTAAGTGGCAAAAAGAAAAAGTAGTCAAAGAGAAGTGACGGTTGAATATTATGATGTGAATAATGAGGCATCTTTCGTGATGGGCTTTTTATTCACTTAATTTATATTTCTACTTAACTAAGGCATTATGGGGAAGGATGATTGTTGGGATAGAAGAGAAATCAAACACAAAAAGAAATAGACAAAAGAGAAAAACACACATAGAAAATGTAGATTACAATAGAGAATAACATACGGGAGAATGCAAAGTGTTACACAAAAGACAAGGGTGGTGTAGCTTACAGGAAAATGTAGAAGAGAAAAATATTTGACTAACTATAGAGAAGAATGAAATATTTTTGAGAAATTGCTTTCTTTTATGATTGGGGAAGGTGTTTCTTCTTATTATTTTGAGTTTTCGGCCCTATTTATTAGAGGAATTTTCAAGGTAAAAGTGTTCATGAAATTTTCATGTCATAATATGTAAACCAACCAAAATATTTAAAATTTAAAAAAAAATACATGTAAATATTTTCGAGGGAAAAAAGACTATATTTTTTATGCCTTTTTTGTTTATCTCCTTATAGGTTTACCCAAATTTTAAGTGTAAATACTCATTGGATGTGGAATTAAATTCAACATCCAATGAGCACCCATTATGCATATTTTTCTATTATCCACATTGATAAAAATTAAAGATACATTTAAAAAACATGTTGGACACATTTTTTTAATGTATCAATAATTTTTGTCAATGTGGATATTCACAAAAGTATGTACAATACGTACTTGTTGGATGTGGAAATTAATTTTGCATCCAATCACACTATACACTTGAAATTTGAGTAAGCCTATAAAGAGATAAGCCAAAAATACAATTAAAAAAAAGTAGCTTTCTTCGTTTCCCTACAAAATTCATCTTTTATTTTATTATTATAACTATTATTATATTATTTTTCCTTAGGAGGTCACTATTAGGCGGAAATTTCCTCTAATGCTCATGTTTGAGTCGTTAGTGGCAAGCTTGATGGAGATTCAAAACATTATGTGCTTGTAGAGTAAGTTGATAAACCATTAAGTGCTTGCTTGATATGCTTGTAAATCACTTAGGTCTTGTTGAGTGGATTGGTAGATCACTTGGGTTCTTGTTGGAATGCTAATAAGCCACTAGGAAGGTAAGCTGAGATATTGTGGTGCTTGCTAAAATGAGATGATAAAAACTAGGTGCTTGGTAAGGAAGTTAATAAACCGCTAAGTGTTTGCTATGTAAGATGACAAACCAACCGGATAGTGGGCCATAGATTGTTGTAGTTATTTCCTTCAAAATACATCTAATAAGCTACCTATATATTGTATTCAATATCCTGGAACTAAGTTGTACTTCACTAAGGTTTAGGTGAATCCCTATGATTGTTTTGAAAGAGGTAGAGTCACTATGGTGCTTACTGTGAAACGCTAGTGGATAAAACATTTGTACAATGGACTCCTCCTCTTTTACATTTAATTAAATCTTCGTGTGAAATTCCCTTTAGTAAATAACTCCTCAGTATTTGAATCTGGCTTGAGGGTGGTTAGATATAATAACGATTACAGTGTAGGTAGTCGATGGTTCGGTGGAGTGTTGAAGCCCCTCCTTCTGTTGCTAGTGATTTCTTGTTAAACTTATAAGTATATTTGCTTGTATCCATTTGTGCCATGAATGGTGAAAAATTTTGATATGTGATATGTAAGTGTATGGATCAATAGTACCTAAGGGAGGTTGGTGAGATTCTTGTATGTTTATGATGAATCATTTTCTTTATATGCCTTCCTGGCTATGTTGACCTCCTGGATCTATGTGTGTTATTATTTTCGTGGATTGTAGAGTTATGTACATGAATATTATCTATTGCGTGAATCCCCTTTGTTAACCTATTATTGCAAATGTTTCCATTATGAGATAGCATATCAATATGATGATTCACTGCCTTGTTTGTAAACTACTTCACATGATAATGATATAATACATGCACTATATGTTGAATAAAGATGTAGTTAATCACCAATAATTACTAATTTTAAGAGCAATGTGGCAATGTTATGGTAATGCACACTTGTACAGTTTGGTAATTTCGTGATCTCATAGAGTAAGTATGTTCTACGGTTGTCATATTAAATCTAGCCCTTATGGTCATTACTTCCTTTTCTTGGGAACTTATTTAAGTTATGTATATTGGTATGAGTATGTATTTTATGGTCATAAAAAAATTGCTTGAAGGTTGATTTTTAGAAAATTGATCTTACCCCTACAGTTTGGTATTCTTGGGAGATGTTATTCCTTAAGGAATATTAACAAAATTCCTTGAATTATTCTCCTTGCAAGCTTCAGTAGGAAGGTGAGCATTGTATCCAAGATTGGATAGCCTTGTGGTAGAGTTTTATTTGGGCGAGATACCCTTGTCATCTCCCACAAAAAGATAACATCCATGTGCATGTGGGGGAAAATATCTAGTTAATGTCACAATTGTATCTAGTATGTCTGGGTATCTAACTGCATAGGTTAGTCACAATCTCAAAAGAAATTGGATATCGATTAATCTAGATTTGCACAAAATTATAGCTTATTTGAGTAGGCCTGACTTGATTGAACACCTTCATGATACCATATTTCGACGTATATGGATTTAATATTTGAATATCTATCAGTGTTTGAATTGTGCACATAAACAAGTCTCAAATGGGACTAAGCCCAAAGTTTTGATAGAGTTACATGTGATCCAAGGATTATGGAGGTCTACAGGTGTGTTAACAATGATAGTAATCTGTGCACCATGGATCTTCGTGGATCTAGATATAACATAGAACGGTGGCACAACATGCTAGGGCTAGTCCGTTTAGGACCCAAAAGCAATGATAGTCTAGAAATATCATTAGGGTAATGTAAAGGCTAAATGGGTGTGTTCTAGTTGACATGAGTGATGTGGTACCATGCGAGGTGATGTGAAAGATCCATGTGGGTCACATATGGGTAACACGTGGTGTTCCCTTGCTAATGTGGTGCAATATAGTTAGTAAAACTTCAAAATGGCATAAATGTCATTCCTGACGAAGATTGAGATAAAAATGATATCATTGAAAAACTATAGATGAGATGAAGATGATGGTAGTATTATTTTTTAGATTCAATATATTAGGAAAAAGATCATTTTTGTAGCCCCATATTTATAATAGAACTTTGACATCAGGTTAAATTATCAATTAACACCTCCCACAATGTGGAGGAGTTTAATAGGGTGGGACGGGTGTGTTATTGTGTGGTATAAGAGCCAAATTTTAGCACTTAGACTGAATGGGCATTAAATAAGAGTAGATATAAGGTTTGTTAAGAGCCACAAAGTGATATTTTATATAATTCTTAAGTGTTATATACATATATGTGTTGATTTTTACAATCAAAACTGATATGATTGTTGGGATAGAAAATCAATGACATGTTATTTTATTTTCTAACTGGCATACTAACATGATATTTGATGTTTCAAGTACTTTCAAAGTAGCATGCTTATTGAAAGCATACCAAGGGGATGAGTGAATGCAGTTACTTATATTTGATTTAACTAGAAACCTTGTATGTATAAAAATAGATAATAAGAAACTAAGGTGCAACAAGGAAACCAACAAATGAACAAGAAAATGGTGTAGTATATCAATGATAGATCAAAATATTATTAGGAAGAGAATCGGTTGGGAAGATACAAGAGGAATAATTTTTTGACTATGTAGGTGCACTTAGGTGATTAAGAGCTTAGTTGAAAAGTTGCAAGGTAGACAATGAAAGGATCCTCAAAGCTCATAAGAAGAAAAAAAATAATAAATTTAGCGATTTTACATAGCTTATTAGATAAGAAAACATAGAAGCAACATGAACTTGGTTCCAGCTACCTAGGTAAACACAAATCTAATCAAAGTCACTTGGAATTATGAAAGTGTGGATTGGAGGCTATTGGAGTAGAAGGAAGTATGTCAAATAAGAGACGTAGATAATAAATTAAATATACAGTTTGAAGTGAAACTCTACGCATAACTCGATATATAAGAATGGAAAATCATGATCAATTGTCTAGTGCATATAGACACACCACTAGAAGAGGAGGACTGAGAAGAACAATACCAAATAAATTCAATATGGAAAAACACCCTACATTTGATGGAGATGTCAAGGCTAAAGAGGCAGAAGCATGGTTTTGCGACTAAAGAAATATTTTAGAGTGCATGAATAATCTGAAAAACATGAAGGCTATAGTGGCCATATTATGTTTGAAATGAAACACAAATATACAGGGAGACGATTTGAGGAATGTCATGGAAATTACAGAGAAGGAATTGCCGCAAAGAAGATTTCTGAGATATTTCTAGGAGAACTACATATTTGAAAGTTACTATGACATCAACATTAATGAATTTCATTAGCATAAAATAAAGTTATGAGCTTAAATCGAACTATATTGAGTCCTAATTTTTCAACCTAGCCACGAACAACTCTCTCTCTCTCTTTCTCTTGGTTAGGCTTTTATCCTGATAGTTTTCCTATTTCAACTTGAGGCATTTGTTTCTTACTCGAAAATCATGGCCAAGAGAAAAAAATATTTCTTTTCTCCCCTCAAAAGTCGATCCCTATAAAAATCATCTAATTTCGAAAAGTTTTGATGGAGAATCATCTTTATTTTAGCATATTTTTGACAGATAAATTTTCTTATCCATTAAGTATGTAATTTTTTTTTAAATATTAGTGATTTTCATGTCAATTTAGAAAAGTATTGATGCTACATCAAACCCTTTTTTTAAGGATATTTTTAACACTTTAAATTTTCTGAGATATTAAGTATTGATAATTTTTTTAAATGCTATTTATTTTCATGCAGATATTGAAAAGCATTGAGGGCACATAAACCATTTTTTTAAAGGGCATATCTTTTCTATTTTAAATTTTCTTATATCTTAAGGGTCTATTTTTTTTAAATTTTGGTTATTTAACCATTTTTCAAATTATCTTCTTCTTCTTCTTTGTTTTTTTCCTCATATGTTTAATTTTTAAGTTTCTTTCAAGTTTGCGTTTTTTGTTTCTCTTTGAAATGTTTTTCTATAATGATTTTTATTTTTTATTTTTTGTGCAAAGTTAAAAATATTATTATTTTGAAGTTAGAATTTTATTATAGATTTATGAATCATTAATGAATACTCCAATACACAATAAAATAATTGTGACTAAAAAAATATTACTTTTGAGCATTTGATAAAAAATATACATTTTGCATATATATAATTAAAACAATAGATATTTTGGAACTGTTTCACTAAAATGGACATGTGAAATAAAATATTTTTATGGAAAAAATCGAACAAGAAATCTTTGACACTCTTATAAGTCCAGGAACTTAATCTATTTCAACCAATCAAAATCCTTGTCTCTATGCCATTCTATAACTCTCACATTATTTTACGAAGCCCTCGAAATCGAGAAAAATCCTACTAATGTTAATAGGGAAACAGAGAAAAATCCTAGTAATGTTAATAGGGAAGATGGTTACAGCCTTAGTCAATCCTGGAAACCTATTATCCACCATCTCACCCATTGATTCCTTCCCCCCTAGTCAGCTTCTCCTCCTCCCTTGATTTCTCCTAACCCCTTTGAACCTTCCTTTGTTTTACTTAAAGATGTTCCAACTTTAATTTTCTTAAACCTTTTATTGATTATTTTAAAGTCATCTTAACAAATCCCTTATTTAGTATCTAATAACTAATTTATATTTTTTACTATTTTTTAAGAAATATTTAAATCTACCAATTCTTAATTATTACCCCATTTTTATGTTATCTCTTTATTTCTTAAATCCTTTCTTCAACTCTTTCTTTAACTCCCATTCTTATTATTTTATTATTAATCCTTATCATTTCTTCTTTCTTCTGGCTAGTAAATAAAAATTAAAAAAATTAATTATGATTTTAATTTATTAGTTATTGTTTCAATTTAATTTATATAGTTTAATTTATTTGAAACTTTGTGGCTAACTTTTACAATTATTTAATTAGTAAGGTTGGTTTTCATGTAACCTCTTTTTATTAATTGAATTGATTATTTGAAAATATGAAATTTTTTTTCTTATTTGTTTTTAATTTTTCATATTTTCACTACTAATTCTTTATTTTTTTTTCAAAAATATTATTAATATTTGAAATTTGTTATTATTAATTATACCTAATTCTTATTTTCGAAATTTATCAATTCGGTCTAATAATAATTATTTCTAAATTAATTTATTGTTTTTTCACTGTTAACCCAATGGATACTTAAATTATTTTCTCTTATAATTAGCTCTTCAACACTCATTTACTCACTAAAATATTTGGTCCCTAATGATGGTTGGAGGAACCATCTAAAACGTTGGACGAATCACAAATTCTACATGGTTCTGATTTAGAAGTCCCCAACAACAATATAAATAACATTGGCAGTCTCCAGTCCCTTAGAAACAATAAATTTTATGTCCAAAATTAGTAATATTCTTTTTTTTTCCAAAATTAATGATTGACATCAAATTCTAAGTAAAAAATAACAAAAAGAAAATGTTTAATAGAAAACAAAAAAACTTTAATAAACTAAAAAA
>APFE030878433.1:191731-211764 GCA_000404065.3 Pinus taeda
ATAAAAGATTTAAATTTATGTGGAAAACTTCATGGTCCCAAAAGGGCACTATAAGGGTAGAATAAATAGCGTCCTAGCGGTGGCCCTTTAGAACTACACAGGAGCATGGAGTCAATTCCCACAATCGACCCCCTACAACAACAAAGAAGTGCTACGAAGAGTGACTCCGTGAATGAATCCCCTCCACCTTTTGGGGGCCATTCGAAGGGGTTGTTACGGAGAGATAGGAACCCCGACACTAATTTAATTTGTTTTTTATATTTTTATCATTTCTTAAAATATTTTTATAGTTTTTTTTTTATTTCCTTATATTATAATTATTGTAACTTTAATTTAGTTAAATGATAAATATATATATAATATTTTAGTTTATTTTTTTTAATTTGGTTTTTTTCATTTAATAAAAAAAATAGATTTTTTTTATAATATATTATTTTTTTCAAAAAATAACTTTGATTTCTATAAATTTGATTTTTAAATCATATTATATAAATTTTATCAAAATCTGAAAAAATAATTTAAACTTAATAGGTTGAAAATGAAAATGAAATTTTGATTTTTTCAAAATGTAAATTCATATTTTTATTTAGTTTATAGCTCTTTTTATGTGGTTTTAAATTAAATTATGAGTGGTAAAAATCATCATAAAAACAAAACAAAACAAAACAAAAAATTAAAAACGTTTCTATTGGCCAATTATAACTTTTCACAGCAAAATGTCATGTAGATAAATCCCCACCATTTTCATGCCAAAAAATATTCACAACATCAGAAATTTCAAGTAAAAAAAAATAACTAAAATTTTGTTTGGCTTTTTCATTAGTCATACTTTTTTTCCTTTTTTTTGTATTTTTGTTTATTGTTGTTTTTTAATTTTAAAGAAATTCTTTATTACATTTATTTTCACCATATATTTACTAGTTGCAAAAGAATTTCAAAACATGTTGAAACTCTCATACAGTAAAATGTTAATAACTATAAATGTTTTATATTTCTATCGATAACTCGTAGGTTGCCAATTACTTTTTACATTTTGCATATGAGAAAGAGTGCATTTTAGACTTGTTGATTTTAAACTAATCATTTTCCGATGTTTTGATTTGATTTGATTTTAATTTTTACCTTTTTTTTCAACTATGGTTCACGGTGAGTGAGTGCCTGCATCCGTGGGCAATAATCCAGGAAGATCCACCCAAAGGGATTTACCCTTCAACCTAATATTTCAGCCCTAACCCCAAGGGTGAAAAGGAGATTTGTCTGCATCACCTCCTAACTGGGAAGGTACTTAGTAGGGGGAACTCAACCGAATGAGCTATCCATAGTTCTTATTTTTTTAATTATTATTATTATTATTATTGGTTCATGATTTTTTTTTTCCTTTTCTTTTTTAAATTTTGTTTATTTATTTATTGTTGTAGGGGCCTTGTCAGTGTTTTGTTAGCAACCTGAGCCCAATACATGTAAATTTGATAGCTAGTTTTTCAATTTTTATTACAATGAGTCAAGTTTGCGTGGAGTATGTGTTAATTTCATGGTTGACTTATAAGTTGTCATTTCAATGGGTCAGGGATTCCCACACTATGTGTCAAATTAATGGTTGATTTTTAAGTTTTTGTTGCAATTTGCTAAGTTCACTTAGGCTAAAATTTGAAAAGAAATATATTTTTAACATTTGGTGTAATGGCTCTTTGATTCTGGTTTTCATTGTGTACAACTATGGTTTGGTGTTTAGAGAGAAGAAAGATGTTACTAAACATAAATTCATACCAAAGGAACCTGAGAAGATAGCGTTTCAACCGAAGGAGGAAGAATCAGACTCTACTGAAGAAAACTAATCCAAAGTGGTAGAGACAAACACTCTAGTTTTAAGGATAATTATTCAAGAGAGAAGGAAACCAGAGAGGTGTGTTCCATCTTCCTTTTTGTTCACATTTTTCTTTTTCTATTACTAATGATGATTCTATAACACTTAGGGAGGTAATGGATTCAAAGGAAGAAAAACTATGGAAGGAGGCCATGGCTGAATAAATGGAATCTTTGGATAAAAATGAGGCTTGGAATCTGGTGGAGTTGTTGGCTAGAAGGAAACTCATTAGCAAGAAAGGGGTGTTTAAAATGAAGATGAATGAAAAAGGAAAGGGGCAGAAATACAAAGCTTAGTTGGTAGCAAAAGGTTATTCCTAAGTGTCAAGAGTTGATTTTGGTGATATATTTTCTCCTCTTTCCAAGTTAGCTTCTATTAGATTACTTTTATCTATTATCGTTTCTTTGGATTTTTGAGGTATAATAGATGGATGTGAAGATAACATTTCTTCATAGGGATCTTGAAGAAGATATCTACAGAAGAAAACTAATCCAAAGAGGTGGAGACACACACTCTAGTTTTAAGGAGAACTATTCGAGAGAGAAGGCAACCATAGAGGTATATTCCATCTGCTTTTTATTCACATTTTTCTTTATCTATTGCTAATGATGATTCTATAACACTCATGGAGGAAGTGGATTCAAAGGAAGGAAAACTATGGAAGGAGGCCATGGTTGAATAAATGGAATCTTTGGATAAAATTGAGGCTTGGAATTCGATGGAGTTGTTGGCTAGAAGGAAACCCATTACCAGCAAAGAGGTGTTTAAAAAGAAGATGAATGAAAAAGGAAAAGGGGAGAAATACAAAGCTTAGTTGGTAGTAGAATGTTATTCCAAAGTGTCAAGAGTTGATTTTGGTGATATATTTTCTCCTCTTTCCAAGTTAGCTTCTATTAGAATACTTTTATCTATTATTGTTTCTTTGGATTTTTGAGGTAGAATAGATGGATATGAAGATGTTCATAGGGATCTTGAAGAAGATATCTATAGAAGAAAACTAATCTAAAGAGGTAGAGACACCACTCTAGTTTTAAGGAGAACTATTCAAAGGAGAAGGTAACCAAAGAGGTGTATTCCATCTGCTTTTTATTCACATTTTTCTTTATTTATTACTAATGATGATTCTATAACACTCAGGGAGGCAGTGGATTCAAAGGAAGGAAAATTATGGAAGGAGGACATGGTTGAATAAATGGAACCTTTGGATAAAAATGAGGCTTTGAATCTAGTGGAGTTGATGGCTACAAGGAAACCCATTAGCAGCAAAGGGGGGTTTAAAAAGAATATGAATGAAAAAAGAAAGGGGGAAAAATACAAAGCTTAGTTGGTAGCAAAAGGTTATTCCCAAGTGTGAAGAGTTGACTTTGGTGATATATTTTCTCCTCTTTCCAAGTTCGCTTCTATTAGATTACTTTCATCTATTATTGTTTCTTTGGATTTTTGAGGTAGAATAGATGGTTGTGAAGATAACGTTTCTTCATATGGATCTTGAAGAAGATATCTACATGAAGAAACCAAAATGACTTGCAGTGATGGGTAAGAAATGATATGTTTGAAGGATGTAAATGTCTCTGTATGAGTTAAATTAGTCACCAAGGAAGTGGTATCAAAATTTTGATACATATATATGGGAACTTGGATTCACAAAGAGTAGAGTAGATCATTATGTGTATTTTAAATTAATGGGTGGCCATGTTATATATTTGGTCTTGTATATGGATGATGTGTTGCTAATTTGAAATGACAAAGAAGTTAGCAAGGATTTGAAGACCCAGTTGTCTTCCAAATTAGACATGAAAGATCTTGGTGCCGAAAAATATATTTTTGGCACAAAAATTAACCAAGATCAGAAAAAGAGGAAGAATTTCTTAAAGTAGAGAAAATTTTACAGAGGTTTAATCTGTAGGATATTAAATTGATAAAGGTTCCTATTCCTGTAGGTGTAAATTTATCTGTTGAATAGTGTCCCAACACCAAGAAGAGGAAGAGGACATGTCATGTGTTCCATATGGAAGTGTACTTGGTAGCCTTATATATGTGATGGTCTATACTATACCAAAAATTTCACTTACAGTGGGAGTATTAATCTGGTTTATGTTAAAACTAGCGAAGCAGTATTGGACAATAGTGAAGTTTATTTCTAGGTATTTTCATTGCACTTGTGATTACGATATGCGATACCAAGGAAGACCAAAATTGGACATATTTTTTGACATTCGTGTCTTTGTTTATGTATACTGGGTTGGAGATCTAGATTGGAGAAGATCTACGAGTCAGTATGTGTTTAACCTATTTTGAGGAGAAGTCAGTTGGATGAGAAAGAGATAGTCTATAGTGGGACTCTCAACAACAATGACTGAAAACATGGCAGCCACTCATGCAAGCAAATTCTTGTATGTGGGGGGATTAAAATCCCTTTGATATTTATAGATGCAGGTTTAAGTATAATTGTTTCTTTAAATATTTATTCCTATTATGCATATTTCTAAAGAGTAGTAATATAAATCTGAGGAAAAAAAAAAAAATCTTTGGACATTTTGGAAAATAGCAGGAGGATTTTTTGCCACATTGTTGCCTTTGGACGATTGTGGCAAAGTCCCTAGGCTGGAAGTAGGGAGTTGTGGCCACAAACTAGAAAACAAAAATAGTCTATAAGAATACTAATAGGAAAATTTCATTTCAGTTTTCTTACACGCATCTTTCAATATATGTAGGAACGAATGGTAACAAGTTGCCATAATTAAGTGGCCAAAACAAAATATGCTTGTGTATGCTTAGATAAAAGAAGAAAGACATGGAGAAAATAAAAGAGAGACAAACAAGCCATGTTTCAAGGAAAATAATGAATGTACAAGAAGAAAATTAATCTACGGAAAACTTAAATATTAGATGATCCCCACAAGTCCCCAACTGGGATAATAATTTAATAGAGATTATTCTTCATTTACGCCATTCCAATCCTAAGAGAAGAAAAAAGAATTATAACTTCTACCAATTTTAAGAATGAAAAACAAACAGTGTTGGTGGTGTCCAACGTATAAATTATAGCCATAAAATACGAAAATGTACATATCTGTTTAATATCAATGAAGGAAAAAAAAACTAAAAAGAGACACAGTTGACCCAATGCTAGAATTAGTATGCAATTAATATAATGCATGGTAGTTATCTCAAAAAATAATTATAATAGTAAAAGGCAAGGATGAACCCTCAGTTCTTTTATAAAAACGAAAACTAGGTGTACATGATGAAAGAACCCCAAACCAAAAGCAAGTGAAAAGAGAGTTGGGATTTTTAGAATTTAAATTCAGTCGAGACTTGTCAAATAGAAGGAAAACAATTTTTTTAATTGAAACAAGGGATAAGAGGAGAGTGAAACCTGGGGCAAGTTAGTGAAATGAAGCCATGGTATCGGGTTTACAATGGAATATTACTCTCATCCAGTCACTGGTAGAAAATGATGAAATTAGCGACCAGGTGACTAAAAACATTAGTCACCACAACCTTTCCAAGTGAAATACTACCAAACATTAGCAATATTCAGTGACCTAACTAAAATAACTAATTTAGTCTTGGGTTAAAATATACAATTAGTGAATAAGTAAGAAACTAAAAAATATTAACGTCAATGACTAATTTAGTTTAGGAACAAAAATAAGAATACTTTAAAAGTACTACAATAAAAAAAATTAGTCATTTAAGTTAGTGCTTTTAATTTTGGTAGATGAATGGCTACACAACATGGACCCTATGAACCAATTGTTCATGTCATTGATGTAGTTCCCACATGACACAAAAATTTAATGGTCTATTGTAGTGAGATACTCTATGATGGTTTTCGTAGATGCCCAACCTATAATAATGAGTTGCATTCTATTGCCAAAGCCTGTAAGAACTGAAAGGAATATATTCAAGCCTATTGTGACATGTCTCATTGACATGCTTATCAGAGTGCTAAGAATCATACTTTCTTCACACTTTGTTTGATCCTCTCTTTAAATTGTCACCTCAAAGAATGCTTCAATTATATATTTGAGGTGTCATATTTACATCGTTTTACCGAATACTTGCAAAGAAATCTTTTATATCCTAGCTAGATTGGTGTTTTCCCTCATTTTTCTCATTTCCTTTTGTTATATGTAGTGTGGAGATGAGAATACATTTGTTATATTTTATACGAGGATCATTACATTGTAGGTGAGTAAGGAGGCCTAACATTTTGATTTATTGGCATATTATTGGATCTATTTTGGCATATTCTAATAACATTTCTCATCACTGATGTAACATAATCATGGCCTCTTGTGTTCCTAGAAGGTTAATAATTCTTCATTCTATTACATTAACCTAAGAACTAAACACAATTGGCAATATTCTTCAAATGCATGAACACTAAACATTATTGGAAATATGCTCCATCCAAGGGCCACTTTGATATTCTTGATAAATATCAAAAATTCCTTTAATTTGAAAACATAATCTAAATTGATTTATTTAATTAATATTTTTAATTTTTAATATAAAAATGGGATAACTATTGAAAATCCAAATATTCTAAAAAAAAAATTGAAAATTAATTCCCCGAGCAAATTTAACTAACACAATAAAAAACAAATAAAAAAAATAGCATTTTCTCGATATTTTGGAAGCACTTAAGAGAGATTTATGCTTATGACCCCTTTTTTTTAAGTTTAGCTCTCTTGATGTCTAGCTCTGATAATGCACCTCATGAGTGTCAGAATGAGAAGTGTGGCTAAGCAAAGTTGTATTTAAACATCTCCAAGGAGAAGCACCTCGATGCTTAGGCCCTGAAGCTCATCCAGTCTTATAGTCACGTGTGCAGGTGGAAATCCAGGCCATGCCTGTGATTCCCCTTCGGAAGAAGATCCCATAGGATGAGGCATTTTTATAGTCACAATTGCAACTTCTTACAGAGATTGTCATCAAGGCCCACTTCCTCATTTGTGTTTAGAGGTAGGAGGCCAAGGTAATCAACGTATTTTTATTGCAAATGATTTCAAGGAAGTTTTTTGTGGTGTACCGGACAAAACCTTTGAGGCTACCAGTCTCCATTTTTGCATGTTCTCCTCTAATTTGAAATGTTCTTCTTTATGATGACTTTGAGAGTGTTTAGGAACAATTACATGGTTCAGATTTAATTTCTTCTAAGTATAATCCTAAATAGGATAATGTTGACTTTGTGTTTCCAAATTGGTCATTGAATATGGAGCCTATTGAATACATTAATACGCAATTTTTTTCTAATCAAATGATGAATTTTGAAATGAGAATTCATTTCTCCCTTATGGTGTGTTTCCATATTTTTAGATAGATATTTGGGGTTTAAGAAGATCATTCCTACTCCTTGAGTGGATGGGAATGAACACCATGATCATTTTTTTTCATGGCAGATGAGGGTATATTCCTAGCATTTGTTAATGGATGGTACTAACCATTGAATATTTTGTCTCGATAAATTATGTGTAATAAATATAAGTTATAGATAGTAAATCCTAATCGCTCCTTTAAAACTAGAATTTGCTAGATATTTTGTTTCAGATATTTTTTCTACAATATAAAAGACAATCTTTTTGACTTATTTATCTTTTCCTATTTTCTTGTATGGCATTTTGGTGGGTTCATTACTTATTCCTAGATTTTGATGGGATCATCTTCTTTTTTTGAGTTGGCGAGGTCTATTGTTCAAGCATGCACTATGTATTTGTTAGACAACCACATTTTATTATAGTTTGCATGATGATTGCACATTCTGTTAAGCCCCAAGATATAAAAATTGTTGGTCTCAGTGCCTAGGAAACTCTCAAAAAATTCCTGTTAACACCTTTAGTGTAGCACCTATAAACTCTAAAACTCAATTAATGAATCTTTTCATGCCTTGTGAGAACTTGAGGTAGACCCTAAATATAAAGTTTATCTCATTTAGGGGTAATGAAATAGATTCAAATATTTGCATAATGGATTCAGTTTGCACATTCTTTTTAATTAATCTAAAATAAATTCTAGAGCATTAAATAGATCAAGGAATTAGTGGGATGAATTGATTTAGTGGTTGAATTTCACATTGTTAGGGTGTTGTGGTGACTTAATAGGAAAAAAACTAGTTATTGTTGGAGGAAAACCTTTCTACTAATTTTAATGACCAAACTAGCTTGTCATTAGACAGTTTAAATAACATGCATTTAACATTTTTGGTTAATTGAGTCTTTTTGTGGAAATAATGTTGAACTTCGTCGATAAAATAAATTAAGAAAGATTTTGTCTCTGGACATGAATTATGTTTATGAACCTTAGGAATTTTTCCATATTTGGCTATAGGAGGTTACAATTGTTAGCAAATATAGATATACCATTTTTTAGTTTCTTTTTCATTTTCGTAACTTTCCTCCATGAAAGTTTTATGGTTTTACATGCATTTGGAGTTTGTAATGTTTTTTTTTTTGCTTTAAATTTCTCCTTGTGTACGCCATCGAAGACTCCCATTTTTAAATGTGAATAGCCTAAAAGGGCCTTCATCTTTTTTTGTGAAAATAATATTTAGATGCTAATAATTAACTCACATAAAGAACAAAAAAGTGGAATCAAATAAAACATGACGTCCCCAAGGCATTAATAGTGGGTATTTTTAAGCTTAGGTACATCCATCCACAAACTTACAATATAGTGAAGAATGTATGGGAAATGATTCCATAAGATTCAAAATTAGGAACAAATTAGGTGAAATGAGTGGAAATGTGCACATATTGTATCTCTTCTTTATTTTGTCGTAATATAAACATATTGAATTTCTTCTCGGTGTTAATCTTTAACCTTTGAACAATGAAATTATCTTTTTCTCTGGCCCCACTGACAGTGTAAACTAGCCTAGGAGGGTTGAACCATAATAATGTTTGCATATATAGGAAAACCTCTGAAAAATGAACTTATCATTTCCCCTAGCCCCACTAATAGAGTAAAATTACCTAGGAGGGTTGAACCATAATGTTGTTTGCTTGCACAGGAAAACTAGCCCAGAAGGAGCAACTCTTAAGTACATCCCCTTTGAAGATTGAAACCCTAGTGGATGGCTTGGGAAGTCACCACCATCACCATTGAATCACCATACCATTGGAAATGGTGTTGGATATTCATGGATATGTTCATAAACAAAGATTATTCTGTTATTTTTTATTTGTTTTGAAGTTGATAATTTTTTACTATACTATCAAACATTTGCAAGGATGGAAAACAAACATTTAGTTTTTATCAACGTTAAAATTCTTGACAAGGAGAAATGTATCAGAAATATCAATTGCAATGCTTTTCATACTTGTTTGTATACTCACATATCTCAAAGTTTAGGGTTGAGGTTCTATTTTGTACATTCTATTTCATAGCTTTCGACTTTTCAATATGATTCCATATTCACTACAAACTATAGGGTTTGTGCTAAATATATGTCCAAATAAGAGTTGATAACTGAAATATTTTAATAAAATTCAACCTAACCTCAATTGATTAATCTTGTGCAGGCTAGTAAATGTCTAGGTATCACTAGAGTTGAGCCCACTTTAACATCGACTCAACCAATGCAATCTTTATCATTCTTGCATAGTAGGGTAAGGTTTGAATATCCATAATCAATTATAAATGAGAAGCATGATGCATTTAATGAAAATAATAGAAAATATGGGCCATTCTTGAAACATCAAGAAACTGCAAATGGACATTTTGTTCAATCAATTACCAAAAGAGGAAACTAGATGATATTTACTTTTCAACAGCTAGTGAGTGACTATCTAGGAGGAATTCAGGTGAAATCAAGGTAGAGAGACAAAGAAAAACAACTAGAGGGAAATAAGTCAAAGACCAATTAGTTTTTCCCATGTTTGAACAAATCCAAACTACTATGACACCCCTAAGAATACCTTGGTATGTATATCTATTTGCATTCTCATTTTCACACTCTTCCACCCACACATTGTCCTTATTTATTACGTTTTTTTCACATTATTATAACGATATTGATAAAACCCAGAAGCATACTATCACTCTTTGATATTTATACCCACACTTTCCTTAATTTAGTCTCACAACAAACAAATTTTCCAAAACAAAAGAAATATACATGATTTCTGCTATTCTCAAAAACACATTATAGTCCATATACATAAGTCTTTCATCAGAAAACTATTTGAAATTAAAGAATAATAGAAATTAGTAAAAAAAAATTTGAACATCCTAATACTCAACACTTAGTAAAAAGGCTTCAAACTCCAACTATTATCTTCAAGGTTTCCATCTACTTGACTCCTTCTTGAACCTCTAGGATCACACCTATTTGACTCCCTCAACTAATCATTTTGATAAATCATCTGATCTTGTGTTAGGTTCTCTAAAAGCATCATGATACGATATTTTAGAGAATAATGTCTCCATTTTTTCATTTGAGCTAGCATAAGGTGCAAATTCATATTCCCCATTTTGTAGCAGCCCTTCATCTAGTGTATAACAACATCATAGTCAACAAAGTTCAACAATTTTGTGTCCTCCACGTATGCTTCCAGTTTCATTAAGATCATT
Source organism: Pinus taeda (assembly GCA_000404065.3). NCBI lineage: Eukaryota > Viridiplantae > Streptophyta > Pinopsida > Pinales > Pinaceae > Pinus > Pinus taeda. Next base: position 202,176 of record APFE030878433.1, read on the forward strand.
AGAGTGATCAACTCAACATAGTTATTAGTATTTCACCCAATCTTGCATTGAACTTGAAAAGAGTAGAATCATTTAGAAATAAGGTATCTCTTACAATACAAAGAGTATGTTGGTCTTTTCTAGCACCATACAAATTGCCTCAATTGATCAATTCATGGTTTCTTCCACATCGTGGGTTTCCATGGTTTTTTTATGTATTTTTATGATTCCAAACACTCACCTGATATTATATTCATATTGAAATGAAGGAATGTATCTCTCCTAAAATATATCAGCATTTCAAGATGACGATATCCTCCAAGAAATCACAGTAGGAAGAGCTCTAAAACCTTCAAGTTCTTTATTATGGGTCTAGTTCTTCAAAGCCTCCTCCATAGTTTGTACTTTTCACCCTTCCCTACAATTTTTCACTTCAACTCCTCCCATACCTTACCTGCATATGTGGAATTATTAATAAATGACCAACTAGCTCTCTTTCCTTCTTACGTAGTGTACACCACCTTGGACCATTCTTCCTACATTTTTTAAGTATTTTCTAAGTTAGTGTTTTGTTCCAAAGAACTAATGACATCGAAACCTTTAAATTTACAGGAGCATAAGAATTCCATGGAATCTTTCACCTCCAGGCCTACTCTTCCTAGGTTGTATGCACAAACTTTTCTTTGTACCCTAATAAAGGAGTATATCCCCCTAGGGAAGGGTTCCCCGAGTATAAGAGAACATCCTCCTTGCTTATTCTAGTATGAATCTTCTTATGTTGATCCAAAAATACCCTCTAGTGGCATATTTCCTTCCTTTTCAAGCCAAAATACTTTCCTTTCATTCATCTCTAATGCCAAAATGAGGCAGATATTGTATCGGCTCCATAACCCAGGATATAAATGCATTGACATTACAAAGTAGCAATCAAATCCAATGGTAATCTATAGGATTCTCCACATCAAACTTGTGGATTAACTCCTAATCTAATTTTATCCCCTTTGACAACTCTCCATACTAACCATACACTTACCAAAGTGAAAGTCAGTGCCAATGATTTCCATATTGTATACCTATTTTGGATAGTTTTTTTTCCTTCCTAATAATTATTCCATGTTAAGGTGTTCAATATGCTTTTGGTATATCACTTGCCTCCAGAGTCCCTAGATCGAAATTACCTACCATTGGACTTTTTGTAGCTAGAACTGTGCCAAAGAAGTGAATGTGTTTGAAATCCCAACCTCAATTTTCTTTTGGTTTAGGCAAGGACCAACATTTGACAAGTGGAATGCCCTCTTTATTCCTCTCACTTGTCCACAAAAAATTCAAAGCATTTATTTCTAATTATTTCGATACCCCTTAGGGATGTAGGCCATAATATGCCAATAGATTAGACTTTCTTCCAACACTGCCTTGGCCAATGTCAATATACCTCCCAGGAAAGCCATTTCTTACACCACTTCCTATATTTTTTATCAACCACTTCCACTGATTCTTGAAATGTGAATACTTAAATCCTTCTTGAAAAGTTGAGCTCTAGAATGAGAATACGTATAACATCATTGTAAGTTATTCCTCCTCTACCGAATTAAAACCAAGTGAAGATATCTACATATTAATTTCCATCGCAGAAACTATACAATATAGGTCAAGGGTTTCCTTTAACTTATTTAAGCATTGTCAACATGAAACTCTTCAATGGTATGATAAAATTTCACTGATAAAGACATGATTCTACCAGTCCATGTTTCATCTTTCCATTAACAATGTTTACTTGTCTAATAAAATGTTCTCTCTTCTTTTATGTTATTTTGAATTTTCTTTTAGTGCTGCAATTGGAATATATGATATTAATTTATTCCTTGCAATTATAACTGCTAAGATACTATTATTTTTCTCTATTGTACTGTTATTTGTGGTCCTCTAGGTACTTTCTTCTTTTTTGTATTCAAGCTTTTGTGATACATAATCAATTAAGCAAAGTCTTTCGGTAGAAATCACATAATAGAAATTTTTGGTCAACGCATTTCGAACCAAAAAGAATGTTTCATGAACTATACTAGATGATGAAAACACTTGTTGGTTTGTAACATGTCGGCCAAAAATTTCTCTTATGTGATTTCTACTGAAACACTTTGCTTAATTCACTATGGATCACAGAAGCTTTGAATACAGATTTTACATTCATCTTGTTTTTCTTTACTAGTTCAATGGATTGGCACTTTTATATTTTAAAATATTACTTTCTTGTAATTTTAGATTTTACCATATTTTAATATATTCCATTTTTTCACTCGTGCGATATCTAAGATGCTTTTTTTAGTTTTAGGTTATGATCTATTTCTTTAATTTATGACAACTCTTAGATAGGTGCTAGAACATGTATTTCATGTTGGTATTTTATAAGAATGATTAGTTCTATAACTTAGCCAAAATAGAACTTGATGGATCAAGTGTTTAATATGTCCTAAATGAATTGGATATATGGAATATGTCTTTGATACTTTTAGTGAAAGTGCACACTACCTATTGCCAAATTTAATTTTTCGCGGTGGTCAATTTTATCATTTTATCATTACCAAATTACCAAAGCCTACATTCAAACTTAGTTCTTCATAAGGTACAAAATCTGTCCTAAATGAACAGGATATCTGGAATATGTGTTTGATACTTTTAGTGAAAGTGCACACTACCTATTGCCAAATTTAATTTTTCACAGTGGTCAATTTTATCATTTTTTCATTACCAAATTACCAAAGCCTACATTCATACTTAGTTCTTCATAAGGTACAAAATCTACATTTTTTTGAATTTAGAAGTTATATTTCTTCTTCATTTCTAGTTTTAATTAATAAATTTTGCGGTGTTCAAGTCCTTAAATCTTATGTTTGGTTCAGTGATTGGATCCAAGAACCACTGCAAGCATGTTTTGTGATACTAGATGCATCATAGTGGAGAAAATAAATGGGGAAGAATGTTTTGTTCTTACAATTTGTGGCAACCCATCAACCTTAAAGGCAAGGAGTGATGGCCCTACTATGATTATCAACCATGTTCTCTTTGGCTACTTTACCCAGAGAACTGGGCTTCTGGTCTATATGGAAGATTCTCATCTCACATGAATTCAATCTATTGGAGGAGATGTTTTCTATTGGGAGAAAACAATAAAATTAGTGCTTGATGATTACAGATTTGTGGAGGGAATAATGTTAAGCCATTATGGCCTCTCTATTGTCACTCTCATTATATTTGAAGAAACAGACATGAGCCACACCAATACAATAATATTTTAACATATAATAGTTTGTTTCTATTCTTGGGACCTTTGTGAAGTTTTTCGCACATGAGATTTACTTTCTATAATGTGCAGCTCCATAAAATTCATATATAACCTTGATTGAAAACTGTGAGGGGGGTTTGAAATTCAAGTTGGATAACAACCTTCTCTAGGATAAAAAAATTTGACAAACACAATAATAGAGAAACCATCAATAACGTCACCAAAATATTTGACCTCTTCAAGGTCTTCCATCCCCCCATCAAGGTCAAGAATCTATGCACCAAAGATGTCCTATGGAAATGGTGGTTTACAAAACATAACCACAAAAAAACATTCAATGAGAACAACCAAATATAAATCTTCCTCAAGGTCTTCAATCCCCTCGTCAAGGTCAACTGTTTGTGGATCAAAGCCGACAACAGAAAATTTTAGTGACAACACCAAACTCTACATCTTATACTAGGTTTTGTAACCCATCTTCATAGTTAGTATTTTCCGCATCAAATTCCTCACGAACGTCATCCATGCAGTCATCAAAACCACTATTTCAATCTTCCATGCCAAAACTAAGTTAGAAGAATTCAGTTCCTCGTCGAGTTCAATTCCTCATCAAGAACCTTATTCTGTGAGAAAAGATAGCATCATGTCATCTAGAAATTCAGTAATTCCACAAGGAAATTCTCTCAAAGTGAAAATAAATCCTTTGTGGTCTTCTTTAATACCCACTTTTTCCGGTGGAACACCTACAAATTTAAGGACTGCAATGCCAAAAAAGACATATTTATCTAATAGGTGTAGACCTGGAGCCGCCATCTTTGTGTGATGCATAACTGAAGATCCTACTATAAGCAATTCGAGAAGAAATTCATGGTCACCAAGTAGAGAAAGAGAAAGAGTTTGGTACGCCAACCTTACTGGTGATAGGTCTAGTTTGCATAATAGCAAACTACATGGTATTAGCATTCACAGCATGACAATGCTAACTTCACTTGGCAGTGAGATGGTAGAGAAAGGTATAGAGGAAATGTTATATCTCTTTTAAAGTATAGTAAAGTAATCAAATAATTCTATTAATGCCATTTTACAATCTGTTGATCAACAAAAATATCCTCTATCATCATTAGGGGAGACCACCTAGTTGTGAAATTAAAGCATCTCCTTTTTCATTGAAGGTGTTGGTTCTGACTCATTATGGGTCCTGTTACCCTGTCATCTAAGACTAACCTAAAACTAATCTATTACTAATGTAGCCGAAACTAAGAGTTAATATATCAATATCATAGTATGTACATTTCCTTTGCATCGATATTTAAAGATGTAAGTTAAAGGAATAGATCATTGCAAAGGTTTTATCGATTTAAAAAGGCTGATCAAACTGTAGTTAAATAATATATTTTCCTCTTTAAGAGACGACTTGATGTAAACTAACATGTAGATATAAAACTAATCTAAAACATGAAATCATAATCTTGAACTAGAATGGGATAGCCCTCTCCTAATCCAAGAGAAACATAACAAAAATGAGGGGAAGGAATGGTTTATAATTGATCATATGATTTTGTATTAATTAAAGGAAGTAGTTCACATTAAATAATACGAGTGAAAGAAAAATAATATTGTAAATGAATAATAAATAGTTATTAGTCACCACGGGAATACTTCAATGAATTAAAATTGATTTCGATCTCATTCTACCCTAAAAAGATATCTTTAACAGAGTTTCAACAACAAAATGTCAATGACACAACAATAGTGGATAATATCAAAGAAACATAATAATATTTAGAATAAATATAAAAATGAAAAATGAAACTTTAGTAGTGAGACAATAACCCTGAATTCTGGTAACAGTACACAAGAACAAGAATTAATTAAATAGTGTCAAAATTTAAATTACAAATGTGCACTCCTGAAGTAGCTCAAACTCATAGTAAAATTGCCTACAATAGTGAAAATAAATTATAACAGAGCTATAAAAACCTTTGTTTTCTCTATAATCAGCCTTTTTGTACCTAACAATAGTGTTATTGTAAAAATTGAACAGCTACAGATAATCCTCCTTGAGTAGATTGGGACCTCTCCCAAGTTTGCATCGAATTCAGGTGTATTTATACAAGATTTACAGAGCTAACAATCTCCCTTGATTCTCTCAAGAATGGAAAGTTAATGAATCTAGATGTTTTTCTTCTATTGGATTACAGGCTAAATTTGGAAAAAGTTGCAACCAAGTGTTGTTCTTTAGTTGGACCAATTGACTCTGTTGCTGTCCAAAGGATCCATTAGCTATTATTGGTCATGTCCTGTTATGGAGTTCATTACAATAGTCAAGTTAATTTTGAATAGTATTTTCCACATAGAAAGGGGTCCTTTAGAAGCAGGGACCAAACATGCCGTTATGTCTTGTTACAAAAATCACAGAGGAGATCAAAGCTTTATCATTAAACTTAACTAAAGTAGCATTGAAAAAAAATTCATAAATAAAACCCGAAAACCATTTAAATAGCACTACCAATAAATATAATAGCGATCCTTTATGAAAATGGCAAGTGCCAGATGTTAAGAGGTATGTGAGAAATGGATATCAAAACTTTTAGAATGAGACAAATTGAAATAGTTATGATATTGTGGGGCTCCGATATGGAGCAGATGTGATATCATATTCAACTCCATTTAATAACTTTATTGGGTCCATTATATTGGAAGTTTGTATCCGAGATTTAATATAAGAGGTTTTACAATTGTTACCATCTAAAAATTCTGATGTACTAGTGGATGTGATATTCTGATTAGACAATAGTTAATATGCATATCAGGTCTGACTTATCGGAGCCTGGGAAATATCGATAGTCGGTGAGGGAGGCACATTGGGATATGAGCGACCAAAGAAATATGTATATCTCAGATGAGAGATTAGAGGGATTTGATTATCAAAGATAAAATATTCGAGGGATTGGATTATCAGAGATCAAAGTGGCATGGATATTGGAGCATTGGCATATCAAAACTTTTAAGAGGTGACACATAATAAAAACTCTGATATGAGGGATTCTTCAATATAAAGGGGTAGAGGAGGTTATGTGGTATGTGGGTGCTTTGTAATACTTCAACCACTTTATAATATATATCACTAAAACCAATATTCATTTATTTGTATTAAATTCATTTGTCATATGGTTCAGAGTTTATATTTGTATGTTTATTAAAAAGGGCTAAGCCACGTACCACACTATAATATGGTTAATGTATGAATCTTGGTCTTGGGGAATATGTTTTATTAATTAATCTAATTAAAACAAAATAGTAATTACAAGTTTACTAACTTGAGAAAAATGAATATTTTAATTAACTTAAAAGTCTAAATTATAGTATAACTAAGGCTAAATTTGCAAAGCATAAGGGAATATGAAACATGCGTTAATGAAAACAATGAATAGGTTAAACTAAAGAAATAAACTCTTGAAGACCAAATGGATGCAAAAGTGTCACCGTGTTGATTATGATAGAATAAAATGGGGCTGTTATTTTTTCACTACAACAATGGTAACACACCGGGAGAAGCGGTTATCTCTATTCTAAAAATACAGAACCTAATTTAAAAATGACGGAATTATAATTAGATAATTTGAATTCTCATAGTCAGATATCCTAACCATTTTATCATTATTATATTTTGTCACATAAATAGATATACCATTGTCATTCTTTTACTTATAAGAACTTACCCCATGAATTCAATGTTTCAGTAAATTTATATGTACAACAGTCACCTTAGTTGGACATCAGTTTTCGAGTAAACAATCTAATCAAGAAAACTTAGTATTAATTTAAATTTCATACCATAGGCATGGCCACTACTGTAGCAAGCATTTATAGCCTCAACACAGATGCCCCTTAACCTTTTTAAGTGTCATTGTTCCATCTATTAGGAATAAATGCATAGTTGCAAAATATCATCTTAAACGTATTTGAGTGCCAACTAAAGATCACTGTCCTATCTTGGTAACTAGCTAATGGCAATCCCATTCACAAGATCTAACATGGTGAACAAGCCATCTTGTGATGAGACCTCTTCTCTCTCAACCTTTTGGTCGAAAGCCATTACCTTGGCTTGGTGACCAATAATAGTAATGTCACAATGTTAGAACTTATGATCATGATAGGTTGGCTTGCGATGAGACCTACTATCCGTCAATTCATCATTTTTTTTTCTTATGTTTACCTGTGGTTATTGTTAATATCATGGAAATTACCTAATAGATGAGGTCGCATACTCATCCTTAAGAGCAAGGGATGGCGTAAAAATCTTTAAGATGACTACTATTCACTTGAATAAAAATTTTTGCCAATAGAACTCATGACCTTAAGTAGTTGTTGTTACACGTGTTTTAATTTCTTCAAAGATAGGGTTTAAATATATTTCATTAACAAATAATGGAAAGATTTAAACTTGAAGAACAAAAACTAGGGACTCTACTTGGTTAGGAAAGCTGAAAATGAATATAATCAAAAACATCTTCATTGAAGTGATCCTTAGATATTAGGTTCCATTAATATAAATTCGAGTATGAAAATGAATCGCCCAATGATTATGCCAATCTAAAAGATAAATATTAGTCCATTTTATTGTGAAATGAAATTAAAAGACAATCTAGTTAAGCCTAAAATGCTTATCAAATTAGAAAGAACACAATCAAGAGAATGAACCTTGAGATACATCTTACAAGATAAATAGAGGAAAAAATGAGATTATGTTGATTTTATCTTGTAGGATGATTTGTTAAGGAATCTCTTTTGTTTCAAAGCATAGTTATTGATTTAGAGTTATTGTCGTATGCTTTGACAGGGGTTTTCTTACTTTTGCAAATCTTGCTTAAAGATAGTTTGCAAGCCTTTGTAGATTCAACTTTAAGAATAATACTGACAATCGATTTCAAAATGTACACAATATTAGAAAATATAAAACTCCCAAATGTCATATGAAGATTTTTCTTCCGAAATGCTAGTTGCCAGCAAAGTTGAATCTACAAATCAAATCCATGGGAGCCTATAAGAAGAACAACAAAATAAGAAAGAAATAATGATTAAAAAAGAAAAGAAAAGATGAAAAAGAACTCAATCCAGATGAGGATGAACATATAAATGTGTACCTGGAAGAATTTGATCATAATTTTACCTGGAAAATCTTCATTTCACCCATGTATTAATCAAATTTCAAAACCGTCTTCTTATTCTATTTAAACTAATTTCTAAACTAGTCTTAATCCTAATCTAAAAAGTAGACTAAAACTATGTGAAATCATGCCTCCAATGTAGCGATTGAACCATCGTATATTATGCATAAATATATACATCAAACATTAGTAACAAAATCAACATAGTTACTGATGAAATGTGAATTATTACCTCAAAATGGGTACTTGAGCCCAAAAATCCCAAAAGAACATGAAAAAACACCTTGAAATCGAAAAGTATTGATGCCGGAATAATTTTGTTTTCAGAGTAAATTTTCAATACTTTTTAAAAATAACAGTAAAAAGCAATAAAATCTATTTTGTTTGGTGCAAAAAACACCTTGAGATTGAAAAGTGTTGATGCCAGAATAACATTTTCTTTTTCAGGGTACATTTTCAACATTTTTTAGTAATGACGTTAAAAGCAAAATATCGTGACTCTAAAAAACTTTAAATTTCCAATGATTTTCAGGCAAGCATTAACGATAAAATATCACGTGTTTTAAAACCCTTAAAATTCCAATGATTTTTAAGCATGACATTAAATTTAAAATATCACTTCTTTGAAAAACCTTAAAATTACAACAACTTTCAAGCATGGTGCTCAGAAAAAATATTTATAATTGTTTTCAACCATAAAATTAAAGATAAAATATCATGACCTACAAAAACATAATAAATCTTGACAAATTTTCAACCATGGAATTAAAACCAAAGATTATAACTACAAAATAAACTTAAATTTTCAAAATATTTTAAGCATGACATTATGGAAAATTTTATGACTAATTTTTTTTTTAAAATGAACACATGAATGAAAGAGTTATTATACGAAGAGTAATTTTTTTTTAAATGCTAAATGTATAGCGATTTTCAAATCTTAGCCTAAGACAACTTGATACATTGCGAAAAAAATTAAGAAATCAACTATTAAATTGACACGCAGTGTAGGTGATCTCATCCCATTATAATGAAAACATAAAGACCAACCATGAAATTAATACATTCTTGGGCAGAGTCGATTCATTATAATGAAAAATTGAAAATCAACTATCAAATTGCACATAATGGGATCGGATTGCTAGACAAGCATTGACAC
>APFE030878433.1:239376-258808 GCA_000404065.3 Pinus taeda
TAGATTAATTTTTATGTTATTCTAATAGCTATGACTGTTAGTAATTAGTTCCAAAGGCACATTTTCCATCCTCTCTTATTCCCCTAATTCTTCCCTACCCCAATCTACTTCCTACTTTAAAATTCATTCACCCCTCACTCCAATACCCCCTAAGCATCCTACAACCATTTACCGCCATATCCACTTCCTAAATCTACACCTTCTCTTAGAAGAGTACCAACAAGACACGTGGCTACCTTTTTGAAAAAATTAATAGAAAAAAATTAGAAAGGGTAATTATACCAAGGCAAGCGACAATAGGCCTATTCATTAAGTTGCATGGGCCGAGTGATGATTCACCACCCGGCGTACATACACCTCTCAGCGCTCCTATCATAACGTTTATGCAAGTGATACTATCATTATTCCTCTGTTTTGAAATTAAATACATTCTGAATCGAGTTTCATTAACAAAGGAGAAAACAGTGGTCGTTTTACTCATTCCCAGGATTATATACGTTGGTGTAAAACTCCAACTACATACGCTAGTGCATAAGCTTCCACAGGCATAAGCTTCCACAGCAAAGACCGAGGGCAGAGTTTCGAATCTCGTCGAGCTACATAACAAACCGACCCAGCATCATAGTGAACATTAAAGGAGCGATTATCTCAGGTAATAAACTCAGACCTCCTTGTCAAATTCGCAAGTTAGGAAGCTCGACCCTCTGCCAAGATGACAAATAGGGTCGAGCCAAATATATTTGATAGCTCTCGGTACCACGAGGACTGTATTTTGATTCTGAGGGAAATACAGTGGCTACCCTTCTTAGAAAAATTCAATGGAAGCAACGAAGAAGTTGCCAAGCAATTTGCCTTCACGTTCAATGGGGAGAAGGCCTTGATAGGCACTTTCTCATTCAGGGTCTTAGAGGACACCATTGCCCAAGCAACAGGGGTTAGCCCAGAGGGAGGAAAATACTTCAAAACCAAACAGTTTAAAGAAAAATCGTGGACCTAATTCATGTCCAGGTCACAAGTCTCGGTAGTAAATTGGAAGAAGGGTGTCCCAAGAAGTTGGCTAGTGCAAATAGATGAAGAAATGCCTGTACAGGTAGTTTCCTTCTCAGATCAGCTAGCATTAGGCGAACAGGGTGAACCATCATAGGAACAAGACTTCGCTCATGAGATAGAACAAGCACTTCAACAGTTTGATGCAGACATGGAGTAACAAGAGTTGGAATAGGACACCAACCTCATGCCTCGTCACCAAGAGGTCGACTTACCCACTTCATAGCATCCAGATGATAAGAAGGTCTCAAGTGATGCACAACATGTCATTCGACGAGTCTCAACATACTATTGTGTGGTCTCGCGGGGTATCAACTCTGGAGGATCATACATCTCCTGCACAAGTTGAAGAATGACTGATCATGACTGATGTGCACAAACATCAAATAGCCTCAACAAATGCAACTAGAATATATGCCAAAGCCACTAGCTCAAGTGTTCATTTTCAGATAGTTGAGAATGAGCACATGGTGAAGGAAATACAGATAACCAAGCAAGGAGGAGACTTGGTGACAATGTCCGCCTGAGCTGAAATCGGGAAGGCAATACTAGATGATGTATTGTCCCTTAACACGATTATGTGAGCTTTGTACTCCAAGTTTCGTATTGTGCATAATGCAGTCGTCCATGTCAATAGATGGCAGTAGCGATGTGCTAGAAGAGTGCGTATCTTAACGAACTTGCATGTCATTGTTGATGACACACAAACATGGACGATGAAATATAAGGGAGCCCCACTTCACTATCCTAAGATGATCAGGGCCAATGCGGTTGAGCTAAAGGCACATATCCGAAGTCAGATCAGGAACTATGAAGAGTTCCCACAGCTCATCACTAGCATACAAGATTCCCATGCACGAGTATTCAAGAGTATGGATGTTGGGACTCACACCCAAGTGAATACAAAGAAACAAGTCTGACTAGATCTTGACTTGTACTTCGATGAGTTGATGTGCATTGCCACTAGCCGAGACTTGCCCATCAGTGCATACATTACGCACAAGTATGTAGCTAGTCTAGCCACATTAAAGAAATTGATGCGCATGCTTTCAGATGAGTTGGATAGAGTAGCCCAAGCAGCATACCTAGATGTTATGGAATCAAGAGTTAGGTTTTAGATGGATGTCACCATGGAACACACAGACACCATCAAGGAGTACCAATCTTGGCATTAGTATGTTACTGTCGATCAGCATGAAGATGTTGACGAGTTAGACTTCCATGGTTGTCTAAGTTAGAGTGATGTCTAGCTTGGCTTTCTCAAGCCATTTTGTTTCACATGGGTACATGTGCATTGTAATTTAAAGTCACATCAAGTGTAAGTCAAGTTTTTATAGTTCGATGTAATAGTCATAGAGTAGGTGATGAATCATGAGGGTAGTTGAACTATCACAAAGCGGAATGTCAAGGGTCACCCCATGCTTTGCTATTAATAGTCCTTCATAACCCATTGTAAAGGCTTTTGGTTAGCCAAGCTTCTGATAAGACTATCTTGGAGAGAGCTTGGAAAGTATTGTAATGAGCCTTGGCTTCTCCACTACGTAGATCTAGTACATCTCTTTGGAGGAGAAAATGGATATGGCTGTAATATTCCACTATTGGGATTAGTGGTTGGACATGGATGTATTATATGGCTGGAACTTACACTTCTTTATATAATAAGAGCCAACATGTTTCATGCATATGTTGTATTGTATTTTATGCTATCTAGTTTACTCTGAATGATATATGTTTTGTTTTCTTACACATGCATGTACGGACTATTCTATATAAGTATGTATGAATATTTCTGAAATGTGTTGTTGGTTTAACCATTACTTTGGATTGCTTGCTAACTCACTTTCCAGATGGTGATGCATCTTTACTCATGTGTTCCCTTCCCAGCCGAGTACTATCATAGGTTGCCAAGGGGCGCACTCATCTCAACCCCCATATGTTAGAACCTCTCATGTACCTTCATTGACTCACTGCAGTTGTCACATCCTTGCTACCAAAAGAGCTATCTTACTTGCATCTATGTGAAATCATAGTCAAGGCATTACCATACGACCCACTGCTGGGATTGCTACACCAAATTCTTTGTGGTCTAATTGGGAATTCTTACCAAGGAGATCCCCTGAGATGTTGGTGGGTTTGGCACCATTAACATTTCTGGTGCTAGAAGGAGGGCTAGGTGACAAGCTGTGTCCTCTCATCCAGTTTTGAACCTTTACATATATTTCATGGTTTCTTGCACTCTTCTCCCTCCACAATGTTTTTCGAATCATGAATATTTCACCATCACGAGGGATTTTTTTTTATCACTTGTCCACTTACACGTATAATAGTGAAGGTGAATTGGCCTGGCCTGAGTACTTAAATGACTTTCTTTGCATGCTTCATGAGGAAGATGGGTGTTCTGGAAAACATGCTAACTTGCTGCTTGCACACACACTTCAATGGTTGTTCGGCCTATCGGCTGACAACGTGCACTCACTTGGGCACTTGTATGATCTCAGTGAAGACACTTTCTATCATTTTGATCCAGACCATCTTGACCAAAAATTGCTACAACAATGGCAATTTCCAGATGAATCGATCATGGATTTTTGGCAATGCTTCCTTGACTTGTAGTTTCAAGCTTCAAGGAGCCAGATGAAATTTTCCTATCCTTGGGACTAATTCGAGTTTTGCCTTAAGAATTATGCTTGTCCTAAGAATAAGTTTGAAAGCAAGCCTCGCTCAACATTCTTCACTGATGGAGGTGTGCAATCTCATGTGCATGTGGTCACTATCATGACTGGTTGTCCACCATCCCCTCATCAAACAACTCCACCACTGTCAAGTGATGTTGAGGATCATGCTCACACACTTATTCGGCTTTCACATCCTTCTAACATCACTTCACTTAACTTTCATGCAGATTTGGTTGTGAGTCCTTCAATATGTCATATGTATTTTGTTCCACAACCTTCGTCTTCCCACTTTGTTATTCCTCCAAATGATATTGTCTTTTGTTCTTCCATTCCAGGCTCTTCACTTGTTTTGAATGAGGAAAGAGCCATTTATGGAGTTGGTGTTTCAAAACCAACATGCACTATCATTCATGAAGAATATAACTTGGAGCTTGAACATCAACACTCAGCAAAGGATGACCCCGTTTTGTCCAAGCCTCCTCCGTTATTTCCTGACATCTTTGGTGAACCTGCCATCCATGATTTTTCATGTGTATCTCCATCCATGGATGCACCCATTTTTGATCACTTGCATGACACACTGGATGTTGGTCCATCATTCGACGATGGAGAGGATAAGTAATTCATTGAAAATCCACTTGATCTTTCATCTGTCTTTTCTGGGAACACAGAGGACGAGTTTATTCACTTTCCATCTACCCCTCTATTTGATTGATCTTATCATGAGGATGCTGATGAGATTATTGATTTTTCTGATAGTGGCGACCGTGATCCATTTTCTTCCATTTTTTATCACAATCATGACTCTATCATAGTTGATCTTTCGAAGCCACCGGTTTATGATGATCTACCTAATGGTGAAGTTGAAACACCCAACAATGTCGAGGCAATTCAGTCCGAGATGATCGTTATGGTAGGTCCTCACTCTCTTTGGATTAGTCTCACTTTCGATCAGGAAACCATTCAATAACCCAAGGCTCCTCATCACTCATTTGTATGCATTGAAGATCCACCTCACACACAGATCATGCTTCCTCCACTCGAACTACACGATCCTATCGCTCATGCATTAGAGGAATCTTACGTTGCAACCACACATACACGATGCAAGTTAGCTTTGTTTCTTTCATTTTCTTGCATGTCACAGTCAAGAGTGTGCTTATGCTTCAAAGTTTCTCATGGTGTTGCACAAATTCATGATAAGTCCATAGATTGCTTGTCATGCACTTGTACTCATGTCTTGTGAGTGCTTTAAAACAAAAAGTGTGGTTGTCTTCATTTTTATATATTTCTTTCTTGCTAGTTCGCACAACTGGGTTGCTCGTGAACCAAGCCTTCACCAACATGGGTCAATCAATGCACTAGTTGCATTGGAAATATGACTTCACGTGATTAGGCCCATGCATCATTAGCTTAGGAGTAGGAGTAGCATTTTCTTTTAGTTAGTTTACTTGCACTCTTGTTTCTTACTTGCCTTGTTTGTTTGTTTATTTTCTTGCTTGTTTGCTTACTAGCTTTGCTTTCTCTTTCACTTATGCTCTTGCTTTGTTTTGTTTTTGGTTAGTTCGCTTGCTGATTTCGTAGGTTAGCTTCGCATGAAACCATGTGTCTCTTGAAAAAAGTTGGGTAAAGTACAAGAGGGCTTGTATATCTATCACTACTTCATTATCTGTCATCTTGCCCCTCTATGAAGAACTTGTTACTTTTAGTCCATGATAGGTCAAACGAAAATACGTACTGTTCAAAGTGAACCCTAGTGAAAACACAATGCTTGCATGCTAACTAGCATCACCTACTCTAGTCAGTTGTTTTTGGGCTAATCCTTGTCATCTCAGTAAAGTAGAGTAAGGTGAGGGTGTAAACATCAAAAATCATTTCAGATATATAATAGAATACTTCCTTGTTGGAACAACATCTTCTACTATCAATAAGTTGGGATCCCCCTTCCTCCTATGAAATGAATAAGTGTTATGCACAGTTGAAAAAAATAAAAAAATGAAAAGTGAACAAATTCAAAATGAAAAAAGAATAAGGCGAAAGAAGAGAAAGGCTTCTTGTGCAGAGAGGTGATGCAAGTAACTCCACCGGGGTATTGACCAGGCTCCTTGGCAGCGTAGCCATGCTTGTGTTCCTATGTGACTCCACCAAGGTACTGTCAAGCCCTGCTGGCAGCAAAGCAACACCAGAGATGAAACTAAGACTCTGATGACTATACCTCCTATGCACTAATATACCCATCAACCACAATCAAAACAATTGTGTTGCATTTGCTTGGAATCTGTGTCAATCGACCAAGATCTTGGCATATGCTACATCTTACAATCGATCTAGTTTGAAACCAGGATGAGATGAGAAATGAACAATACTTCCCAAGGTGTTAGACTTGATTTTCATGAACAAGGTCCATTCAGAGAGTTAGAGTTCTACCAATGTGTCGCCAATCATTGTAGCGGCTACAACCACCCCCCAAAATTTCCCCTTAGCCTCATTTTGGAGGCTCCCTACCAACTTTTCATAGCGCCTTGTCTTGCTTCATCAAGTACACAAGCTTCAATGTTTTTCTTGCACAAAGGGAGCTTGTCGATCACAAATTGATGCATTCCCCTCACAAATTGATCACTCAGACTTGGTCCAGCTACAGGCTAAGCAGCTCCCCAAAGAAATTGTGCATTTGTGGAGGGAAACTAGCCTTCCCTCCAGAAATTGTGCAATCCTATTTGGCAGCCTGTTGGGCTCTAGGATTGCATAATTCTTCCAGTGAACCCTCACATTGAAAATTGCGCAATTTTCCCTAGTAGGGCTGTTCAACCCAAAATTTGTGCAAATTTGGACAGTTGTCAGCTACTTTGCCCAAAAGTTGCGCAAATCCCCCAGGAAGCTAGCCTAGCTCCTAGCTAGAAATGTGCATTTCCTTCCAGCAGTCGAGCAGCTTCATGCATGAGTAGCTAGGTTGAGCAGTTGCACCTAGGACAAAGGAAACTTGACTTGCATGCATGGCTTGCTTTTTCTCGGAGTAGCAAAAGGAAACATGCAAAAGGCATCCCATGATTTAGGGAGATATCTTTAGTAGTTGTAGGTTACATGCAAAGTTGTTTTAGAAACTTTCCTCCAAGTGTTTCTTTTTCCTAGATTTGTGGTATTCGTGTCATGAGCTCAAAAGTTATTTAATGAACACATCAGAGATCATTCTTTCACATTGATCTTGTAGCTCTAACATCCCACAACACATTCAGCACTCTTCGACACATCTTACTCAGTGATTCATGGATCTTTCAGGTGTTCATTTGCCTCTTAGTAGTATAGGATCAAGGGCTTCCAAGAGAGCAGGATCACGGGACACTGACGGGAAGGGAGCTGGAGCACCAGTAGAGCGAGTGTCCTCTAGTCTTCTGGTCTATGAAGATACAAAGTTGTTTCTAGGAAAGGACATTAAACTGAAGTGGCAAGAGGTTAATGAAGCATTTGCGGGCACTTTTGTGAAAGACCTTGAAGACCCTCAGTTGTACGTAAACATTCAAAAGTCCAAATTGTACTGGATTACATGCAGATACCCTGCATTCCCTTACGCAAACATGATACACTGGATCATCTCTCACACTGATCCCGAGAAGATGACCTTGAGCAGTGCCAGTGGGACAAAGCTTGCAACATTTTGGGCACAAGGTTATGATGAGATGTGTCAGATGTCAGAGCCTATGACTATCATGAAGACGCCCTTTAGCTTACCCAAAATAGTGCTAAATCCAGAGATATTTTGAATAATTGGGTAAAGGAGGTGGCTCGATTCAAGTTGACACCCAACCAAATCTACAATACGAAGATACTGTGGAAGGCATATCAATACTTGTTCATATTTTCATGTCGACTGTATGGCCAAGAAAGCTCGAAAACCTTCCCATAGAGTTGGGTGATCACGCTAGAGCAATTAGCCAGAGAAGGAAAACAATGTAACTAGTCTAGCATGTTGGCTCATCAGTTGAAGGAACAAGTAATGAAGGCTCAACAGTCACTTGGAGGTATGCAAGCTGAGATCTAAATGTCCACCTACATCTTAGATGTAATCTGTGACCGACAGGAGTTCTCAGGCTTGGAGTGGGCATGGTCACAAGCGGAGACTGATGTGAACACATATTGTAAGTTTTTGTTCAATTGCAACTTCAGAGGAGTAATGACATGACTGTGCGATCATTTTTTTACCCCAGTCTACAAGATGATATTCGAACAAGATCCACCCTGCATGTCGAAGGAAGCAATGGAGGCACAGATATACATTGCTAATTGGTATGCCTCACCATCCAACACCTTCATCCGAATGTTCAGCGTAGAGAAGCCTCCACATATTCTACCGAACTTTGCCTTGGATGTACTTGTCATGTAGGAAGTAGCATATCACATCTCGGGAATTTTACTAGTTAGACTGCACCGGAAGAAGAAGGTACCTTTGTATTCTCTTCCATTGTGGATTGGGTTATATAAGATTTGGAGTGTCAAGTAAGCAAATGTTGAAGCAGAAATGATCCTGAAGAAGTATCCATTGAACCTCCAAAGCTACAATCTGTATGACCCACATTGCATTGTGAAATTCATCACTGCACTAGATTTCACTTCAACTAGATCCTTGGGGCATGTCATTAGGCCAAGGAGGACCCATGGTGATATTACTACAGTTTCTATAGACCCAATGAACTAGTTGACTTCATTGTGGAGTGCTTAGCGAAGCAACATGAAGAAGCATCATAGAGAGCACTAGCACCAACAGTACTAGTGGTAGTAGAGGCAAGCATACCAGTGGGTGACAAAGGTAAGAGGAATATTGTCAATCACATGGAGGAGGGGCAAAGCTGCAAGTTCCGAGTAAATCCATTAGTAGAGAAAGTAATCATGGCTATAGAGTCAAAGAGACACAAGTGTGACATGCGAATCATGCACAGGGAGAGGGATAAGAGAATAATGGAGGAAGCAAAGAAGGAGTTGCATGAGCTGAGGGAGAAACTCCGAAAAGAATAGGAGCTATGCAAAAAAAAGAGGGAAGCGTAACAGCAGCAAATATAGCAGGGGGTGCAACATGTGAAAACAAATGAAGCAGCACATGTCCAAGTAGTTGACTTATTAGATCAGCTGGCATTTGGCCAACAGGGTGAACCATCATAGGAACAGGACTTTGCTCATGAGATAGAACAAGCACTTCAATAGTTGGATGTAGACATGGAGCAACAAGAGTTGGAATAGGACACTGACCTCATGCCTCATCACTAAGAGGTTGACTTACCCACTTTACCGCATCCAGATGATGATCAAGCCTCGAGTAACCAAGGAGGCACTGAGATCCTTGGCGATCAGCCAAAAGGAGAGATGCACAACATCTTATTGAACAAGTCTCAACATAGAGTTGTGCAGTCTCACAGAGTATCAAATCTAGAGAATCATACATCTGCTACGCAAGTTGAAGAATGAGTGATCGTGACTGATGTGCACAAACATCGAGTAGCCTTGGCCGATGCAGCCAGAGTGTATGCCGAAGCCACTATCTCAAGTGTTCAATTTTTGATAGTTGAGAATGAGCAAATGGCGAAGGAACTACAGACAACTAAGGAAGGAGGAGACTAGGTGACAGTGTCCACCCAAATTAAACTCAAGAAGGAAATACTACATGAAGTATTTTCACTTGACACAGTTATGCGAGCATTGTTCTCCAAGTTTGGTAATGTGCATAAGGCATTCATCCATCTCAATGGATGGAGTAGTGATGTACTAGAAGAGCACGTACCTTAACGAACTTGCATGTTGTTGTTGATCACATGCAAACATGGATGATGAAGTGCAAGGGAGCCCCACTTCACTTGCTTAAGATGATAAGGGCCATTGTAGTCAAGTTGAAGACATGTATTTGGAGTTAGATCCAGAACTATGAAGAGCTCCCGCAGATCATCACTAACATACAGGCTTCCCATACATGAGTATTCAAGAGTATGTATGTTGTGGTGTGCACACATGTGATCCCATCTATTGGGACTCTCACCTAGGTGAAAAAAAAGAAATAGGTTCGACTAGAGCTTGACTCGTACTTCAACGAGTTGACCTTCATTGCCACCATCACAGACTTTCCCATCAGTGCAGACATCATGCACAAGTATGTAGTTGGTCCGGTCGCATTGAAGACAATGATGGGCATGCTTTCAAATGAGTTGGACAGATGAGCCCGAGAAGTGTACTCAGATGCTATGGAGGCAAGGGTCGGGTTTCAGATGGATGTCACCATAGAACACACGAACACCATCAAGTGCTACCGATATTGGCATCAATATTTTACTATCAATTAGCATGAAGATGTTGAGGAGTTCGACTTCCATGGTTGTCTAAGTCAGAATGATGTCTATCCTGGCTTGCTCAAGCCATTTTGTTTCACGTGGGTACATGTGCATTGTAATGTAAAGTCATGTCAATTGTAAGTCAAGTTGTGAAAGTTGGATGTAATAGTCATAGAGTAGGTAAAGAGTCATGAGGGTAGATGAACTGTCACAAAGGGGAATGTCGAGGGCCACCCCACTCTTTTCTATAAATAATCCCTCATAACTCATTGTAAAGGCTTTTGGTCAGCCAAGCTTCCCATATGACTATCTTGGAGAGATCTTTGATAGTATCGTAACAAGCCTTGGCTTCTCCACTATGTAGAGCTAGTACATCTCTTTGGAGGAGCAAGTGGATGAGGATGTAATGTTCTACTATTGGGACTAGTGTTTGGACATGGATGTACTATATCACTGGAACATACACTTATTTATATAATAAGAGTCAACATGTTTCATGCATATCTTGTATTGTATTCTATGCTATCTGGTTTACTCTTAATGATATATATATTGTTTTCTTACACATGCATGTATGGACTATTTTGTAAAAGTATGTATGAATCTTTTTTAAATGTGTTGCTATTTTAACCATCACTTTCGATTGCTTGCTAACACGCTTTCCAGCTCGTGATGCATCTTTGCTCATGTGTTCCCTTTCCAGCTGCGTACTATTACAGGTTTCCAAGGGGTGCACTCATCTCAACCCCCATGTGTTATAACCTCTCATGCAATTTCATTGAATCACTACAACTGTCACACCCTTGCTACCAATAGAGCTATCTTACTTGCCTCTATGTGAAATCATGGTCAAGTAATTATCCTACGGCCCACTGCTGGGACTCCTACACCAAACAGTCTAAGATCTAATTGGACTTCTTGTCAGGGATATCCCCTGACATGTTGCCGGGTCCAACACCATCAACACCCACATAAAAAGACATTGCAAGCACTAGCAATTTCTTCCAAGCATGGCACTCAAGGAATTTCCATAGTAAGACATGTTGGTGATTCAACATATTTAATGGAGTCGTATATTGTGCGTAATGACTATTTGAGAGATGTAAGAGTTGAAAATCTATTTTATTTTGTTTTATTTTTATTTCATTTGGTAAATGTGGGTTCAAGTAAGTGACCCAAGGCATGTGGTTTTGTTGATTTGTATTGGATTAATTGGTAGTTTTTTAAAATATGACTTGGAAGTTGGATCATTGTTTCTTTGTGTTGGAAGAGAAACCCGTGACTTCAATTCTAAGCCATTTCAAATGTTACTTGTTGCATCGTTTAACTACATATTATATTTTTTTACAATATTCCCTTCGCTGAATTATTCATCATTCATGTTATTTGTTGGTTGGGCAGGTTGGAGACTCTCGGAAGCCTCAGATGAAACCACATGACCCCTCTCATATTATTTGCATGAGTTCAGGCAATGATAATGTGAACTTGAGTGGGATATATAAACATTTTATCCTAGTGGGCTTTAGCACCAGAAGCTACAAATATGGGTCCAAATTTGTAACAGGTTCCTTATTTTCCTAATACTGAACAGAATTTCATGAAAAAGCTTGCAAGAATTGCTGAAATGATAAAAAATTCTAACATGAAAATATTATGAGTTTTGTAATCACATATATTTTTTGGGAAATCAATTAGAGAAACTAACCCCGTTGACATGGATCAATAATTCATTGAATCTTCTAAATTTCCAAAAGTAGATACTACACAATACATAACACTTCCAAAGGATTCTAACATAGTTATACCCCTCATAAAGTTTTTCAAATGAAAATACCACTACACACAAAATCATTTTAATCTTTGGGTTCATGTGGGTCATCTCTTTGAAGGGGTAACTGAAGACAAACAAGTTTCAATATTTCGGGAACAACATGGAGAATTCACGAAAAAAATAATATGTTTAGTGCCAACAAAATTTGCCCTATTTTGGACAATGATCATACACTTCTAAATTTAGCTAAGGTTTCATTAAATATAAACTATCTTGTTAAAATTCTGGTGATTCCTAGGAAAAGAGGGATGTGAGATAAATGAATTGATTCATGGTAACATGACTATATAAATGTTTCTAATTCATGATTTTTTTTGTCCAACAAATTATTGTAATAGATCATGTGCATGAGGAAATTCTAAGGAAGAAGGAGGAGCAAGACCAAGAGAAACCTCAACATCTTATTCTTTTCTTTCCTTATATGGGAATGTGGACTAAATTGTGGACTAACATCCAAATTTTTTTGGACGAGGTTACTATAATTTGGATTGAACAAATAATATATTTTAAAACTGTAGTTCTTACATGCAACATTCGATTTACAATGTGGAATTGGAAAATTATACGCATGCCAATAGATGGATCTATTCTTTCTTTCATGTAATTCATTCTTTGATAATTTATGTTCTAAGCAAGAAAGTTGTATGCATGACATGTTTATACAATGGGAAATATATTTTATTCCATAGAAATGGCAAAAGTATTTGATCCCACAGGAACTTTATTTGCATAACGCATCATTTTGAAGGGCAGTGAGGTTGATCTAGATGGAGATCATAGGCTACCTAAAAGTAAAGATCTAGATGGATTTTTTCAAATGAAATATGGAGTATTAATTATTGAAGATTCTGTAAGGGTTTGGTCTCATCTTAGAAATAATTTAATTGTGGTCGGCAGGTAAGTTCATTTCAATTCATTTTTAGTGTCCAATCAAGATCTTATAATTGTTAATTTGTTTCTTTCAAAAGTGGTGTTTAAAGATATATGTTACTATTCCTAAAACTAAGAGACTCCCATGAATATATACATGCATTTTCCCTATGGTAGGTGCCGATTTGGATTTCTAAGGTTGACATTATTGGAAGTATACATTGGTGAGAACCAAAAGGATGGAACATTGACGTCTTCTTTAGCAGTGAGATGCTAAAAATTAAAATATAACACACATTGTGTTCATGACACAAAATTTAGAGATATTTCCTAAGTTGGCATTCTATTGTTCTGTTTCTAACGCATATACCCTTGAATTCAAACATAGGTGATTGATAAAATTCACCATAATTGTTTCTCAAACAAACAATTTCATGAAGTGGATGTCTTGTAATTTCTTATAGTTGAACAACAAAAACTTTTAAAAATTAGTAAGGTAGTTTTCAATAGGGTTTTTCCATTTAGAGAAACATAGCCACATCTTCACCCTTTGTGGCACATGGCTAAATAATTTGGTGTAGTATGCACAACACAAATTGATGGGAAAGTGTATCATGTTGTAGCCCTTGCCCCTGGGACTAACAAGGTATGCATTTTACCTTTTGTTAAAAGAATACTAGCATTAGAAATGAAAAATCATTTACCAAGTAATGTTGGTCTTTGAATATGCAAGCTTGTTTACCAACTAATAGAATATCACTTTATGTGCATCAAGAATGTAAAGAAGAAAAAATATATATTAAGGCTAGTGGGTTGATTTTAAGAGGGTATTAGTTCTTATGGTTTGCAGAAAATATGGATTAGTGTTAGGATCTAGAGATATTGGGGTTTCTTTAATTTTTGAAACTGATATTTTTTAGGATGTAAATGATTATGAAAGAAGAAAATCAAGTGGGTACATTTGGTCAGATACATTGGAAGGGGGTGTAAAATTATCATTTGTTTTCAAAGAAAGAATGACATGTCTCTGAATAGGTTACATCACCATTTTCACCCTCTGATAAAATTGGAATTAATGATTTTGTGAGAGATTTTTCAGCAAAAATCACATGAAATACCATTTGTCGACGCGTTTCAAAC
Organism: Pinus taeda; assembly: GCA_000404065.3. NCBI lineage: Eukaryota > Viridiplantae > Streptophyta > Pinopsida > Pinales > Pinaceae > Pinus > Pinus taeda. The sequence continues at coordinate 253,248 of APFE030878433.1, forward strand.
CAATCAGTGTGGTTCATCGTCGAGGCAAGTTGTCTTGATGATGAACCACACTGGTTGGTTTGAAACACGTCGACAAATGTATTTCATGTGATTTTTGCCGAAAAATCTCTCACAAACTTGATATGGATCACAGAAGCCTAAACTCTATAATGGAATTAATGATGTTCAAATGGAAGGTGAGATAGTAGTACCAATGAAGGAAATGAAAATCAATTGGGTTCCATACATTCCATTCAAAGACAAATAGCTATAAGAGTGCATCTCTACTATCTTTTAGTGTTTATTTTCTTTTTGAAATTTCATATACACATATTTTAGTTTTCAATGATATCACTTGAAACTACAAGTTTAGTCTAGTTAAGCACTTGAAAACTAAAACCTTTACATTGCAGTGTCCACAATTAAGGTGAGTGTAAGAAAAATATTCAAATCATAAAAAAAAAAAAATTCCAACAATTTAATATCGATTCATGCATTACTCTAACAACAGGACTAGTTAGGTTTGACAGTGCACCAACTCTCCCACTTTTTTAGTAACTAATTAGCATGGGGGTAATCTATCAAAACACTTATTGTGTTCATATGTGTAAGGGGATGTTTAATCTATAGTTTTCATTCATCACTTAGAATTATAGATCGGTCAACGAATGGATCAATAATGGAAAACCAAATCAACATTGGTTGAGGAAACTAGGGGAGAAATTCCTCTTTCGAGGTGGAGGTACAATTTGCATCCTTTACAGGTAAATTTTGTGTTATCTTGCATTAACATTCAGTTTTTTGTTATGCACACTAAATTTCTAAGTAATATTGAATGAATATTCAATTTTTTTTCGTTCTCTTAGTTTTTCTTAAATTGGTTTACTTAAGGTATTAGCAGTTTCCACATGTGATGCCCACATCTTCTAATTTTGTAAATGTTTTCTAGAAATATCTTCAGTGGTTCTAAACATTTATCATATTTAGATAAAGAAAGGCTTGGAAATTATTACTTTAATAAATTTATTATCTAAGAGGCATACAAAGCCTATACACTCAGTTTCCTGAGATACAAGTGCAGAATATTTTGCAGTTGTAAGTAGGGATTTTATTAGGGTGTGGTCTTTTTGTTTTGGAAATGGTGGTAAATGTGTACATGAAATGAGTTGTAGTGGAAATAATTTCCATTCATGTGGCTTTCATTCAAGCTATCAAATTTTTTTGGTAATTGGATGCTATCAAGTAGTCACATTTGGTATTTGACTTCAAAACTATTACTTATTTAATATAGGATTTTTTCCTTGTAAGAGTTGGTAACTTTTGGTAATTGGATGTTATCAAGTTAGTCACATTTAGTAATTGACTTCAAAATTATTACTTATTTAATATGGGATTTTTCCTTGTAAGAGTTGGTAATGATAGAGGATGTGATTGAGATATGTGATTTGTTGATCTTTATTGTCTTTGATTCTATTCATTGAAGCTGTGGAATATGGAAGAAAATATGAGTATGACCCTTCTTCTACATGATATCGAAGTAGGAAATGAAGAAAGAGGAGAATAATAACACTGGAGTGAAAAATACAAAAAGAGAGAAAGAAGAGAACCAGTCTAGTGATACGTTTAAAGACAATATCCTACATGAGACACACGCATACAAACTAATGGTCAAGCCTTTAGAGTTAGTAAATTCATCTTCAATGCCTTCGAAACACAATGATAATGTTTTGAAGTGATGAAACAATATTTCATTTCTAAATTCTATTCCAACCAATATTAAGTTGGAAACTCATATTGTAATAATTTAAATTTCTTATAATATAATTTATGTGGTTTAAGTTATTCATAGTTGTACTTGATATTATTTAGTGTTGTAATTGACGCATGTAATTTTGCATTTTCATATTAGATAAAAATGCACATTGTATGACATTTTCTTTAAATTCAGCCCCAAAATAATAATAATTAATTTATGTTGATTAATAATGAACATATAAAATCAATCTAAAACTACTAAATTAGTAGTTTATATTGATTAATGATGAACACAAATGAAAATAGTATATGACGACTAAATTAGTCATTTACAGTGATTATTAATGAAAGTAAATGAAACAATTATAAACTATTAAATTAGTCGTTTGTATGATGAATATTAAAGTACTAAAAAATGATAAATGACTACTGTAAATGATAAATTTGTGATTACAAATGATGACTAAATTTTTCATATATACAACTATTAGTAGATAATTTACAATACATTATAACACGACCAAAATTTAGTCATATTTCTTTGGTCATTAATTGGTTTCAAATGATGACTAAAATTTGCATGTATATGACTATTAGTAGCTAATTTACAATACCTTATAATGCGACCAACATTTTTGTCATATTTCTTTCCTCATTAAATGGTTTTCTTAGGTGATCATGTAGTAGTATATTTTGTGGTGTATTTGGTCATTAATTGTGGCAATTAATGACTGAATCAATGACTAAATTAATGGAAAAATATATGTCTACATATACTACTAAATGATAAAATTGAGACAACCAATTAATGACTAAGCTGAATACGACTAAAAGCTAGTCACGTTATATGATACTATAAATTAGCCACTATTGGTCACCGACTAAAAAATGGTCATTTATATGTAAATTTTAGTCATTATTTTAGTAACTAATTAGCCATTTTGTACTAGTGGGTAGCACAATATCATCGTTGAGCCACACCACATTGTTTCACGAATAATTACTAGGAATTAAAATATATATATATATATATATATTATATATATATATATATATATAATAATATATATATATAATATATATATATATATATAATATATATAAATATATGGAAAAGATGTGAAATTTTATTCACAAGATTAACTTACTGAGATGGTGACCTGACTGGAACTGAACCTTGCTTGAAAGAATATATGGAAAAGAACCAAGTTGGAGCTAGCATTCCTGGCATAGGCATGCAAAAGAGAATAGAAAAACCTTGTTATCCTTCAGATAAAGCCAGGTCAAGGAAGAACATTTGGTAGAAACAAATATATTATAAAGAGCATGCTTAGTCGAGAGATGCACAGAAAAATAGGTAGAATCATGATACAGTAACTTGTAATGACAACCTATCGACAAACTCGACATAGGAGCCTGAGTAGTTTAGTGTAGGAAAATTAAAAGAAGAACCTAGTTGACACAAGGTAAAACCCTACATGGAAAATCTAACAAATCTAATGGATGTGTTAAGGAACTGTGGAAAAATAAGGGAAACAAACATTATCCATGGTAGAGTAGCCAAGTATTTTTGTAGTCATGCCACATTTGTAGTCTAATAACTTAGAGGCATTGCGACCGTGAAGAAACCCTAAGGTCGAGGAGCGACTCTTGCTCATAGCTTCATGTTGAAAATGGAAAACTATGAAGCACACCCCTCGAGTAGTTACCTTGCTACCACATTAGTGTTCTGTGACAGTCTATTTGGTAATATTTCTATGTCGACACCAACTATCCCTATCCTACCTAGACCTTTGATTTCTCCATCGTGGGATTTCAAAAGGGATGCTTGAAGGGTGTTAAAAACTTTCAAAAATTAATATTCCATTACTTTTACTAAAGTCAAATTAACATATCTGCACTCTAGTTAACCAATATACCCTATGTTTGGTATAATGTAATTGATACTTTCACGTGCCTTTAAGAGGATTAACACCTTTCACTTAATTATAAGTGAGAAAACCAAAACAAATTTTGGGTACGACTTATGGTCATTCTCCTATGAGTTCATAACTGATTTAATTAAATATGAAACCAATATTAATACACACACACACAAACACACAACAACATACACAGATATATATATATAAATAATATATATATATATATATATATATATTATATATATATATATATATATATATCACCCTTTTCTTAAGGCATAACCTTCTAAATGTTGCAAAAAGAAAGAGTTATATTAGTTATGACCGTAAAAATACCATATCCTAATTATGTATACACCTCTGCATATTTTACAACATGGAATAGAGGTTGAAAGGGGGGTACATAGCTAATATGTTATCTTGAACGAGTTTAGTGAAGGGTAGGTATGATTTAGTGATACCATACAAAAGATTGATGTGATTTCTTAGAATTCTTAGATAATTCCTAAATTGCTAAGGATGCATCTTCATTAAAAAAATGCATTGAGCGATTGTTATACTTATGGCTCTATAGTATATGTTGAAAGCTTAAATAGTAAAAGAATTTTCTTTGTAAAAAAAAAATGTCGGTGTGTTTGACATCTTGGATATGTGAAAAGTGGTATCAAATCCAGGTTTCCAAAACTTGAGACCTCGTCCACTATGTTTAACAAATAAAACTTTTTGATATGCAAAGGGAGTTATAGATTTTTCCTAGAGGAAGACAACAAATTTAGTACGGAAGAAATTCCAGAAGGTAGTCCTCCTCAAGAAGATGAAATATATGTATATTTGGGGCAACAAGCCCAAATTCCTACTATACAACTGATTTATATGATAATGCAATTACAAAATGAGTTAGTTAATATTCAAATTGACCATGAAATATTGTGGAATGCTAATGCAAAACAGAAATACGTGATAAGGAATTTGTAAAATTGTCTTAATGCTAACATGATAAAAGGGACAATGGATGACATAAATAAAGAGGAAATAATGGAGAGAAAGAATTTGGATGAGAAGGCAGGTAAGAGAAAAAGACTTCTTTTGGAAGGAGAGCAAAGCTCACCCAAAATTGAGAACAAAACCAAAAATAAACCAAAATTGGAATTACATGGGGAGTTTAAAAATATTAGACCCAAAACGTATGATGGGGAATTGAATAAGGTGGTAGAGTCGTCGCTTCTCAAAATTAATCGCTACTTCCAAGTTTTTTATTATACCTTGGAATTAACAACCAAATTGACCTTTTACCAGTTGTAGGGGAAATATTCATTATGGTGGGAGGAAGTTTGAACCGCCCATTTCTTGGATGGAAAATAGGTCAACCAGGAATAATTCCAATGATTCTTTAAAGGAAATTATCTCACACAATGTGTTAGGATATTCCAACACATAGGAAATAGTTAAGTTCAACTTGGTCTAGTATAGAGTTAGGTATAGAGTTAGGTAAAGTGTGTTTCTTTACCGTTGTACATTTTGTAACTTACAATCCGACGGTCACGATATGTAGTGATCCGACAGTCATTCTCTCCCCGGTATTACCGACACTTGATCCGTGGCTTGACACCCGATTGGTCCATGAATTCTATTTAAAGCGCATGGAGGGTCATTTGTAGGTTAACCGTGCATGAGAGAAGCTTATGTAAATTTTCATTCTTTTATTAATAAATTGCCTGTAGTAGCCACGTTGGCGCAGGCCGTGGACTGTTTCCCTCTCTGAGGGTTTTAACCACGTCAAAATACTGGTGTATTGATCTGTGATCTGTTTGTGAGCGGTGTCCTTTTTGGTGTTCTTTCTGAGGAACTTACCCTGTAAATTCCTACATGGTATCAAAGCTATTTGAGGGCCGCGTCCGTTGG